>JAECUM010023004.1:74180-147953 GCA_016617855.1 Megalonaias nervosa | reverse complement strand
AGGGTTCTTCCTCCACCATTAATACTGGCCGCCATGTATAGCCTATCTTGTGCTGAAAAATGGCATTAAACCCTATAACAACAACAACAACAACAATTCCAACTGGTTTCAACAACCATTACTTTTACACGAAAACATGTGTGTATTACGTCACTGCTTTTTGTTTTCTTGATGAGTCTGGTTCCTGGAGTGGTATGGCATTGTATCCTGCCAAATTGGGAGTGAAAAGAGCAGGGAACAAGACTAACTGTTGATACACCACCAAACTAGATTCCTTTTGTTCAAAAAGCAAGCGAAATTTTCGTGAGACAATCGTCTACGTCGAATCTCAATTTTTGTGCTGTTTAGTTAGTACAGTATTGATACCGTGATTTCATTGGAAGTAATAATGAAACTTTTTATCATTCTTGAGGATATCTCAAAGTGCCAGTTCAAGAATTCTCTGAAACCAGCTTGCCCACAATGGTCTGTATCTGTGAAACCAAGCTCTTTATTTTACGAAGTATAGTATTTTTTTTTTGCTTGGATGAAGTGCTATCTTTGATCACAATTACCAATGAGTCAGTTAATTTAAGGTAGTTTATGTTACATACACAATAACATTTATAACAGTGTTCAATTGATCAAATGAAGCGAGTTCATCCGACATACGACTGGGGCAGCTAGAATTTAAGTTTGTAGGATTTTCGTGCCTTTTAACTTTTCTTTTATTTCACCTCCATTATTTGATTCAAAAGACATAATTAATGTGATAATACAAAGGAGGACTGCTTTTAATTCAGTGCAACAATGCAACAAATACTTCTGCAAGTCAGTTATCAAAACACGGTCGGCACCTAATAGGTTCTCAGAGAAATGCTCGTGGACATAGCTGTTACGGCAGATTGACACATTTTACGTTTAATTACAAGAGGATACATTGCATTTATGATGATTACACTTAAAAGGAACTGGAAGATAGAACTAGAACACAAATTTCAATTGATAAAAAAATTATTTAATTTGTATTTATTTATTAAAGTACTGCCTCCACTCGGTGTAAGTGACATTTTCATTGATCAAAATTTCCTTACATATTGTTAATTGCGGTGTTCTAGGAATGTCACTTGGAAAGAAAATGTAAAAAAATTGTATGACTTATTTTTAAATTTGGTATTTCATAACACTGATTAAAAATTTCCAGGTCCTATCTACCGTTTTCGACGATAAAACGAGCGATATATCAAAGTTTTTGTAGCTAATTTTGATCATGATTTCCATAAAGTTCATAAAATAGGGATCTATTTTTGGGGTAATTTCTGGTTTTAAAAAATGGGATCCACACCTGACCCCGCATTATAAGCGGGTTCGCGAGTTATCAGGGCGCGAGTTATCGAGGGAGTGGTGTATGTATATATATATATATATATATATATATATATATATATATATATATATATATATATATATATATACTTTGAACAAGAAAACTTACCTTGTACAAATAGATCACAGGAGCATTTGACTGTGCCGGACTGGTTGGTTGCAATACAACAATATTCACCCTCATCCTCTGAAAAGACTTCTGCAATAACCAGTCTGGCAATGTTGTTCTCATAGGTCATATGGAAGAATTTTGACTCCTGAGAGTGAAAGAATAGAATGCAAACATTCGATACATTACATTGTACATTGTGGAATGTTACGAGTCTAAATTCAATATTATCCCAATAGGTATGCAATAGATATGTTTATATTTTTTTCTTTTGTAAACTTTTAGAAAAGAAACGTGAAACTAAATATGCATAGCGTCCTTATTTTCATCTAATCTTTTCAATTTCAAAAGTTACTCATAAACTTTTCATTTCTTTTTGCTTGTTCTTTGAAGCTAGCATTCATTTATTTCGGGTTTTCCTTTGAAACATTGTAAATCATGAAAAATTATATTAAATATTACTGTCATACATATGATACAATATTGTGTACCATATTGTTTATTATTGTAGTACTGATAATATAATATTGTATACAATACTATTAAGTATTACTGTGGTACAGATGATATAATATCATGTACCATATTGTTAAATACTACTGTGGTACAAATGATGCAATAATGTGTCACACTGTCAAGTATTACTGTACTACAGATAATAGAATATCATGTACCATATTGTTACGTTTTTCTGTAGTACAGATGATACTGTGAACTATATTGTTAAGTATTACTGTTGTACAGATGAGATAATAATGTGTGACAATTTTAGGGGTTGCCAATTTTCATGAATTCTGTGGTTACTACAATCCATGAAATTGAAGAACAATGATTTTTTTTCCCCGAGACAACAGGACCTCTCTCCCAATATAAATATAAGCAACCAATGAAAATGTGACTTTCTTGGAAAACCAGAACAAATTTTACTCATTAAAATAAACAAATTTACAGTATTTTTTTTTCAACTGAAGAGCTTCAAACTTGTATAAGGAGAATTTAAAGCAGTCCTTGCATAAAGATGCCAATGTTCAAAACTATCTGTACCATATACACACTCACTTATATGTCGACCCAAACTGCAAGCTGCATAGAACCAGATCTGCCATCACATATTATGCCAGCAGATCTTAGTTTATGCAGTGTGTTGGGTGTAATCAGAATAACAAATAACAAAGGCCCTGGTCTGCCAGTGCATTATATAACTCCACAACAGGGTCTATGTTTGCAGGTGGACTCTACTTATAAACAAGTAACGATAGTTATTTCATTTCTGCCACTGCCGTCCTCTTAAGGTAACTTGTAACTTCATTCCCATCAAGGATAATAATGAAGACCTCTATCATGGTTGTTGGTGGGCAAATTTAATGCAGTATAATATGTATTGCTACTGCTTAGAGAAGAAAAGAAATAGCCCTGCATATGAAATATACATGTATACAACTAAAAACATCAATTAAAGATGTAATGGTAATGAACATCAGAAAATTAACAATAACAGCAAAAATAGTAGATATACTTACTTTAACTTCTTGACCATTAGCTGTCCATTTAATATCTGGAACAGGTGTCCCAATAACTAAAGTCTCCATGGTCACTGAATTCCCTGCATTAATTGTTTGATTAGACATTTTGGTTTTGAATTCTGGATTCTGACTGGTTTGCTCATGATGGGATAATAGTCCACGAAAATCTCTCTGTTCTACTCCGTAACTGATTGGTGTATTTTCTGTAAGCTGATCTTTGGCCCTTGCTTTTCGTAAAATGCCCCTATAATCTATTTGTTGGACAGATGATTCTCCAGAATTTTTTTTCTGCTCAAGATGCACATTCAGGTCTTTTTCGGTTTTCCCATTCAAAACTTTGGAAGAAAATCTTTCAGATTTCTTATCAATTTGTGAATCCTTATTCAATTTTTCCATATGTTTATGACTAAAATGTTTTAATTCCACTTTCCTTTCTAGTTTTGAATTCAAAATTGTATTCTCCTTTTTATTTTGTTCTTTTTCTTTTGATGTGGTAGAAGAATCTATGATACATCTGTGTTGTACACTTGCTTTAGATCCATTTTCTAAATTTTCACTGCTAGAAATATTAGTTTCACTTAGTTCTTTTTTTCTATTTAATACATCCCTAAAATTTCTTGACTGAAGTCTGGTTATGGATCCAATTTCAGAAATAATGTTGCTTCCTGGCAACTCAGAGGTCTTTGTAAAAGGTTGTCTTTGTGTACGATTTTTCAACACACCACGGAAATCTAGCTGAACAACGCCTCCAGATTTCTTTTCTGTAAGTTCAGCCCTTGGGTCTGAAGGCTGAGAATGGAAATTCCTCCTACTATGATCCGAATCTGATGAGACATCTGATTTTTTGGACTCGGTACTTCTTTGCTTTTGAGGGGAAATGCCAGGTCTGGAAACAGTCAAATTTAAATCAAAACATTAATCCAACACAGTTCTGCTAAGAAAACAATTATAATACCTTTGACAAAACACCAACACTTCATATTTAACAAATTCTCATTTGGGTAAATTCCATGAAACATGTTGTAATTAAGCATACAGCTACAAATGTCATAAATTGTCCCCATCATCTGTATGTACCTAAAGGAGTTAACTCCCTTGTTCTGTTACAAGCCTTCTGCTTTGTTGGTAAAATTGTATTTTATTTGAGTTTCAAACAAGTCTTGAAGAATGACAGTAAAAGCTCCTTGATATTGCTAGTATGTTTTTTTCATTTTCATCAGTGCTTAGGCTGACATATTTTATTTGAATGGTCTGATATGCACTGCCACACAATATAACTATAAAGTACATGGTATGGTCTAATCTATTCTGTCACACAATATAGTTAAAATGTACATGGTATGTGGATCTGAGTTTGATATCATGTAAAGAATACAGGCTCTGTGGCAATGTTTAATGATAGGTTTTTTGTAAGTCATTTTTCTTTTGCATTAGGGCTTAAGATACACAGATGTTTTTTTCTGATGGCCTGATATGTGCTGCCACACAATACAGCTAAAATGCATGGTATGTGGGTCTGGGTCTGATATCATGTATACAGTACAGGATCCGTGACAATGTTTAATTATAGGTTTCTGATCAGTCCTAGAAATAAGCTTTCACATCTCTTTTATTGCTGTGAGTTTAATGCCATTTTTCAGCACATGATATGGTGGCCAGCATATCTGGCTGAGGAAGAACCTGAGAAAACCGTGAGAAATACAATTGGCAAGCTTTCACACATACCACTGAGCTGAACAGGATGACCTTTAAAGTGACAGAGGTGAGATGTGTGTTGTTGTTGTTGTTATATGGTTTAATGCCATTTTTCAGCACAAGATAGGTTATAAATGGCGGCCTGTATAAATGGTGGAGGAAGAACCCGGGAAAACCCCAGAAAGAACCACCGACCCATGAGAAGCTACTGGCAAGCTTTCTCACGTACCCATATTGGCTGAGCCTGAGACTCAAACCCATGCAGAGGTGAGATGGTAGTGATCTGTAACGGTGAGCACTTTAGACCATTCGACCTCTCGGGGCCCTGTGAGATGTATGAGTGATGCATAAATGCATGCAACTTAGACCACAAGCCACCTAGGGCTCCCACCTCTTTTGTCTTGTGCATTGTTGCTACTGACTATAAACAATTGTGAAAACATAAAGCCAAACAGTTGCTTGGAATAATTATGGGCACCCTATGTCCAATGTCTGATATGTCAAGGTAGTAAAATTATCTGAATTCATTTGTCAGTCATGTCTAGCAAATATAGCTGTTTTGGGATCTTTGGGGTATATATACATACATACATACATACATACATACATACATACATACATACATATATATATATATATATATATATATATATATATATATATATATGTATGTATGTATGTATTCTTAATGAGACAGCATAATGTTGGCTCCATCTATGTTTTTTGCACACCTATATACATAGTTACCTTGATCTTAAAATAGCAGGAGGTGGTGTCGGAGTAATCTCCACTGTCACTAAGAGATTAGCTTCTGCACTTATTGACCCAGCTTCATTTGTGACTATGCAGGAATATATGCCTGTGTCTTCTGAGGCAGTGTTGTAAATTTCAAGTGAATGTTCCTCACCAGTGTTAGAAACCTTGAGATAAATAAAACACAGAAATGTAAGCAAATTTCCAAATGATGTACATTTTACACTTCAGTCAGAAATTACCATTTTCACATCTTACAAACAAAAAATTATAAAAAATATAAGAGGTTGAGTTTCAAATGTGTGCATATTAATTATAATGTCAAGTGAGTGAGGCAAAATCTGCCCTAGTGAACACCTGATTTAACAGAATGGCTACTCATAACAGCAAAACCTGCCCTAATGGATACCCGACTTTCAAAAAAGACTTCTCATAAAAGCAAAACCTGCCCTAATGGGCACCTGATTTAACAGAACCATATTCATAACAGCAAAAACCTGCCCTTATGGACACATGATATAGAAGAGTGACTGTTCATATCATATTTTCATAATATCTTTTTCAAAATCCGGTACCATATTTGAATTACCAGATGCCTGTTTATAGTGGACAGAACAAATTAGCATCTTTGCTGCCTGCTAAAAGAAGGTTTTTACTGTGTTAAAATTAAACAAAATTTCAAAACAGCTGAGAAGTTAGTATTTAAGCATGTCTCGTATGATATGACCTGTGGCCCATCTTGTAAATATTTTGAAAAGGTCAGAATGGGATTATCAATTATTTTGAAAAGGTCAGTATGAGATTATCAATTATTTTGAAAAGGTCAGTATGAGATTATCCAAATAAAGCTTTAAGAAATTTTTAAAAAATCATCCTTTACAAACATTTTGTAAAAACTGGGATGGTCTAATCATCAGATACAGACATGGTAATTTTGATTTGGAATACATGTACACAATTTTATTTTCCAACTTGATACAATATAGCAAAAACTTCTTTGTGATTACTTCCTTAACTGTTTTATTTGATTTAGATCATATAGTTACAAGATAATGATTTTAAGACAGTTTCAAGGTCACACTGATTGCAATTAAAATAAATTAAGGCAATAGTTTGCAGGTGTTTGTTGCCTAATATTTCATTTTATCAAAGATCACATGCAAACACACACACACACACACACATGGTATAAGGCCAAAATAAATTGACAGTACTGTATTTTAAAACCCCCAAAATAAATAAAATATTGTCAAAAAATGTGAACCAACCTTATATTTATTGCTGTTTTTGATTGTCTTTCCTTCTTTCATCCATTCAACTCTAGGTAGTGGTGTCCCAACCACTTGGCATGTAAATATTGCACTGTTGTCTTGGTTTACATTTAACGATTGTGGACGGATAATGAATTCTGGTTGTGCTACTGAATTTTCTGGTGAACTTTCAGCTCGTTCTGCACAATATTTTTGAAAAGACATGCAAATTTTGACAAATAAATTAAAACCAAAAAAAAAACCAAAAATAAATGAAAAATAAAAAAGTCAGAAGAAAAGAAGATAGAACAGACAGAATAAAGGCAAGTTTTAAACTGGAATGTCTGTTGGAAAACTTAAAGGAAGTAAAGAAGACAGAACAGTAAAATAAAAAAGAGCAAAGTCTGATATGTTGAATTAGGAAGATTTCGAGTCAGATTGAGAGCGAGGCCATGTAGATTCTGTGAAAAGAAAAAAAGAGAAAAATTTATTAAATAAGTTTGAATAGTTGTCTTTCAAATGTTATTTCAAACTTTTCATGCATAAAAGCAGCTTTTTAGCAAAGAATGCCAATGTTTTAAGTGCATGCTGATAAGTACTCCTCAGACAATATGTCTGAAGATTTTACAAGAGATCTAGGAAAATTATGTGAACATACTCATGAAATTTTCATAGCCATTTCAAAATGTAAGAAAGGGGATCTGATTTAAACAAAAGACACACACATATATACATATATATATATATATATATATATATATATATATATATATATATATATATATATGACACATGTTCATAGCAGACAGAATGAATCAGCATCATGGATGTCTGCTAAAAGGTTTTACTGTGATAAAAGATTATGTACATCTTTGCATCAGATTTGTTACTTTCCAGTAAACACTACCATAATTTCTGAACTTTGGCCTTGGAAGATAAACATGGTGAATTCCATATTTTTTTACATAATCTAGATAAATTCCCAACAACTAGGTATGGATAGCTTTGATACTCAATCCAAATAGAAATCTGCCAGTTTACAACAAAGACAAATACCTTGAGACCTCTCTCCAAAAAATTTCAAAATGGCTATGAAAGATGATATTTTTACCTCTAACGACTAATCTACAAAAAGTGTCTGTATCTCCATAGTCATTATAAGCTTCACACACATATTCCCCTGTATCCTCAGGAAAAACTTCTGGAATCACCAAACTATGAACATTCCCATCATGCAACATTCTACATACAGGATCAGAGGGAGGGATTTCCCGATTGTTGTGAACCCAGACAATTTCAATTGGTGGTGTCCCTGTTAGAAGGAGTCGTGCAATGTAACAGAAAATTGTCAATCAACAATCATTCAAATGAAACCAAAGTGTAATGAACTTTTTAAACTCATTTGTCAGAGAACAAACAAGTAAAAAAAAGCAAAAAAAAGTGTTAAGAACAATTGGAAGAAACAGTTACACATGCAGAATATTTTGAGAAAAGCAATTACTTGAAAGAGAAGAAATAGTTACACAGAAGATATTTTCGAGCCAAACAAATACTTATAAGTAAGCAAATGAAAACAGTTCATCACATGACCATTCAGCATTAAATCATGCATTTACCTAGTTTGTTAGATGACTGAGATAAAATGGCATCTAAACATTCAACATACTATCTACAATTTTATGATCATTTTACAGTTATATTAATTATTCAACTTTCTTGATGAAATTGATTAGCTCTGTGTCTAGTGTGTCATATAAACCAAATTCCTTCATTTCCTGCGTGAATAATTTATAATTCATAACATGATCAATACATCTGGCTATAAAACAAAAATAGAATTTGTTGTCAATTTAAATTATTAAAGATATGCAAACTGAAATACATAGCAACAGGTAAATATATTCATTGCAAAGATGATGTAAAAGTTTTGAACTGACCTTTGACCTCGACACTCATTTCCACACGATCTCCATCATCTACTTCCATGTCGCTGAGTTCCTTGGTGAAGATAGGTGGCTCTCTAAAGTCATTTGTTGCACCATCATCTGCAGTTGACAAAAAACACTGATGCCGTACAAGCAGACAAGCATCCTCTACAGACGACATATCATCTGGTCCACCACTTATGAAACAATTCATACTGAAAGTACCCTATGGTGTAGTACTCTCAATTAAATTTTATACCACTTATGCTAACATCTTAATGTGTAGTACTCTCTTTTCATACCACTAAAGATAGTACCTTATAGTGCAGTACTCTCAATTTTAAAACATTTATGCTAACACCTTACAATGTAGTACAGTTTTATATATTTATGCTAGTACCTTATAGTGTAGTACTCTCAATTTTATACCACTTGTGTAGTACTCAATTTTATGCTTACACTAGTATCTTATAGTGTAGTACTCTCCATTTCATACCAATTATACCAGCATCTTGTAGTGTATTTTATATCATGTGCTAGAACATTATAGTGTAGTACCAGTATTCAGTTTTATACCACTTGTGCTAGTACCATACAGTGCAGAACTCTCAAGTTTATACCATTTATGCTAGTACATTATAGTGTAGTACTCTCCATTCCATATCATTTATGCTAGCATCCTATTGTGTAGTACTCCTAATTTTATACCACTAGTGCTAGTACATTACAATGTAGTACTGGTACTCAATATTTATGTTAGTACCATATAGTGCAGAACTCTCAATTTTATACCACTTATGCTAATACATTATAGGGTATTATGACTTTATGGTCTTAAACTAAATAGTAAAAAAGAGCGGAAACCATAAAGTTATGTAAAATCAACAAATAATATATTTCCCAGGAATATAAAGTGAAAATTTAAAAAGAACTTACAGTAATGCGAATTAAATCCCAAATAGTCCAAAAGTTTTATCATCAGTCGTAATGAATAAAGTTCTGAATAAACTTTAGTGGTATTTCAGATAAAATCCTATGCTGAAAATGTTCACATGCCAGTAGTGGCCTGTAGTCTTGAATGTACTAATGGCCTGAAGTGTAATGATGTGCCAAGTGTTTTGATGAATCGCAATAATACATCCAAGAAGTCCTTGTTTGAACTCACTATTATTCCAAGTTCATGTATCTGTCAAAGAATATTACTAAGCACTTTATAATTCCAGAGAATAATATTTTGAATAAATAATTCTATCCCAAATCAAATACTGAACACAACAATAAGACTGATTCTGCCTGAAGACATTAAAGCAAAAATGAATAATGTTTAGATAAACAATATTATAAAACCCTCTTTCTGATCTAGGTCATAAGGAGCATTTTCTAATAAGCTATTACTTAATGGAGAATTCCATTCTAGAAGATTCTGTTACTAAAATTATAATAAAGAACATGGTAAACATAATGCCCTTGACTCAGACCAAGATAATGATCCTAATATTTAACCCATATGCTTATAAAAATATTAGCTATGTATGTGTTTCCCAAAATAAAAACAAGATCAGTGTCTTATTCAGGAACACAGTGAACTTGATTTTGGACAAGGTCAAGTACAAAATACAATTATCCATAGCATATAATGAATTAAAAAACCCCAAACAAACAAATTAAATATACATAACAAGTGTAGTAATCTCAATTTTATACCACTTATACTACTACCATATAGTGCAGAACTCTCAAATTTTATACCACTTATACTGGTACATTATACTGTAATACCCAGTTTTATACCACAGATGATAATACCATATTAGTGCAGCACTCCCAATTTATTTACTATTTATGCTACACATTGCTGCCATGGTAACAGTGAATAAATACTTAATGGGGATAATTCTAAGCATCAAAGGGCACCTCAGTGCAACTAACTTGATATGCATACCAAGACTGATTGAAATATCAGCTTACTTGATACGTGAATCCAGACTGATTTTAAATATCTAACTTGATATGTGTACTGCGACTGATGGAATGATCCTGAATGGTTTGAGAAGTATACTCAGGAAAGCAAAATGTTTATAGACAGACAAACAGATGGAAAGTGAGAAGTGAGATAGCTATATGATACTCCCCTGTATCTGATACCATGGAGACAAACAGACAGAAGGACACTGAGATAGCTTTGTGAAAATCCCCTGTATCGGATACAAGGAATGTAGAAGAAAGAGTCATTTACATCCAGCCAAAATGTAAGCCAGGAGACAGAATGCCTTCTTGAAGATTTTGTATACAGGAAATTCATACTTTCAAAGTATTTAGGCATTAGGAAGTTAACTCCTTAGATGAAAGTATGGATGATGGATACATGATGAACAGACAAATGGAGAAAAATATTTCAAAGTCCTGAAATTAACAACTGTGAACAGAAAATGGCACATTTAAATCACTAGTCTATGTCTAGTTAAATGGACAAATAAATATTGAGACTGATGAAATGTGAATAGCAAATATCACATTTCATTAGAAGACTAATATGTGTATATTAAGTTTCTTAGTGATATCTTGCAGTTTTAGAATTGTACCCTGTCAATGAAAGTGTGGATAAAGGATGGCTGGCTGAAAATGGAAGTGTGGATAAAGGATGGCTGGATGGAAATGGAAATAAAAGTGTGGATAAAGGATGGCTGGATGGAAATGGAAATAAAAGTGTGGATAAAGGATGGCTGGATGGAAATGGAAGTAAAAGTGTGGATAAAGGATGGTTGGATGGAAATGGAAGTAAAAGTGTAGATAAAGGATGGCTGGATGGAAATGGAAATAAAAGTGTGGATAAAGTATGGCTGGATGGAAATGGAAGTATGGATAATGGCTGGCTGGCTGGAAATGGAAATAAAAGTGTGGATAAAGGATGGCTGGATGGAAATGGAAATAAAAGTGTGGATAAAGTATGGCTGGATGGAAATGGAAGTATGGATAAAGGATGGTTGGATGGAAATGGAAGTAAAAGTGTAGATAAAGGATGGCTGGATGGAAATGGAAATAAAAGTGTGGATAAAGTATGGCTGGATGGAAATGGAAGTATGGATAATGGCTGGCTGGCTGGAAATGGAAATTAAAGTGTGGATAAAGGATGGCTGGATGGAAATGGAAGTAAAAGTGTGGATAAAGGATGGCTGGATGGAAATGGAAGTGTGGATAATGGCTGGCTGGCTGGAAATGGAAATAAAAGTGTGGATAAAGGATGGCTGGATGGAAATGGAAATGAAAGTGTGGATAAAGGATGGCTGGATGGAAATGAAAATAAATGTGTGGATAAAAATAGCTGGATGGAAATGGAAATGAAAGTGTGGATAAAGGATGGCTGGATGGAAATGGAAATAAAAGTGTGCATAAAGATGGCTAGATGGAAATGGAAATGAAAGTGTGGGTAAAGGATGGCTGGATGGAAAAATATGCATAGGGTTTAACAGTATGTCAGCACAATCCTGGCTAGCTTGTGCTGGATAAAAGTTAAGTTCTGTAAATGTAATGGCAAAAATTGCAGTAAGATTTAGGAAGATAAATCCTTGCAAAAAACTCATAAACATGCTGTTCTAAAAACATAAAATCTCTTAGGGTCAAAATGTGTTAAATAAACTGTATTCTTTATTAAAATCAAAGATTGTCTCTTGCCATATATCACACTAAAGCTGTATATACGTATGTATGTATGTATGTATGTATGTATGTATGTATGTATGTATGTATATATCTATTTTTAATTTATGGAAAGAAATGACTGAAACTGGGATTATGTAAACTGACCTGAGCACTGGACCTCTGCCTTAGTCTGGTCCTTCCCTGCCATGTTCTCAGCAACACAAGTATAAGTGGTACTGTCTTCTTGTGAAATCTGATTCATGATGAGACGGACTATTCCATTAGTGTATTCAGTGTTGACATTAAGACTAGATGCAAGTTCAGTCTTTCCTTTGTACCACTTGATGGTGGGCCTTGGTTTGCCTGTAAATAACAAATGGCAATGCTTTTTATCAATTCCATTTTGCAAAATTCCCCCGACATACAGGACAGACGATCACAGATAGATAGATAGACAGATAGATAGACAGATAGATAGATAGACAGATAGATAGATAGATAGACAGATAGATAGACAGATAGACAGATAGATAGACAGATAGACATATAGATAGATAGACAGATAGACAGATAGATAGATAGATAGACAGACAGATAGATAGATAGACAGATAGATAGACAGATAGATAGATAGATAGACAGATAGATAGATAGACAGATAGACAGACGGATAGATAGATAGACAGATAGATAGATAGACAGATAGATAGATAGGCAGATAGATAGACAGACAGATAGATAGATAGACAGATAGATAGATACAGACAGACAGATAGATAGACAGATAGATAGATAGACAGATAGACAGATAGATAGACAGATAGATAGATAGATAGATAGACAGACAGACAGATAGATAGATAGATAGATAGATAGATAGACAGATAGATAGACAGATAGATAGATAGACAGACAGATAGATAGATAGACAGATAGATAGATAGATAGATAGACAGATAGATATATCACAGACAGACAGATAGATAGGTAGATAATTCTAAAACTCTTAAGATATCTTTTGCTACATACTTCAGGAAGACATTAAACTCTTCCAAATTAATAAACATAACCATGTGTTCCTACAAGAGATCTAACAACATCCTTTTCTGGTGGTAAATAGGCATTTAAATCCAAGACTTTTGTCTGTGTAGTCACTGACGCAGTGATCTCCAACACAAACATTATGGTACAGTACTCTATATAGTCACTGACGCAGTGATCTCCAACACAAACATGGCAGTACAGTACTCTGTGCATCCAATGTGATGCACTGATCTCCAACACAAACATTATGGTACAGTACTCTATATAGTCACTGACGCAGTGATCTCCAGCACAAACATTATGGTACAGTACTCTATATAGTCACTGATGCAGTGATCTCCAACACAAATATTATGGTACAGTACTCTATATAGTCACTGATGCAGTGATCTCCAACACAAACATTATGGTACAGTACTCTATATAGTCACTGATGCAGTGATCTCCAACACAAACATGGCAGTACAGTACTCTCTGCATCCAATGTGATGCACTGATCTCGAACACAAACATTATTTACAGTATTCTGTCTAGTTACTGTGATACAGTTTTCTTTAACACAAACATTATGGTACAGTAATTAGTGTAGTCACTGTGATGCAGTTATATCCAACAGAAACATGATATAATACACTGTGTATTCACTGTGATTTAGTAATTACTGGTGATATTATTTCCTTATTGATGTGTTCATATATATTTCCTTAAATGTAAAATTATTACTGCAAGTCCACTTAAGCCCTATGTTATATTCCTTTAACCAAGTATAATCTGTGTGTCAAAAACATTTAACTATCCCAGTACTAATACTAAATATAAATATTAAATAGTGTGTGTGGGTATATATATATCTATCTATATACATATATATATATATATATATATATATATATATATATATATATATATATATATATATATATATATATACACACACTTGTAATTCAGTATGAAGGTAGTTAAGACTGAAACTAAAACAGGATTTTCAATACAGGATACACTTTGAAAATGTTCTGTAATTTTAAATTTTGTAAGTCTTGCACATTTCTACACTTTGGAAACCTACACTTTTTAACACTTGTAAACCTTCTACACTTTGTAGTCAATAACTTATTCTCCTGTATTTGCCAAGGAGATTTCATGTTTTACAGTACATGAATATCAGCTGCAAACGTGCAGGTATACAAGTCTTATTTTTTTCATCTTATTAAAAACCAGCAGACTCAAAATGTGTTATCTGACTCTAAAAATGAACTGAAATCCATCAACAAACAAACTCCTAATATCAAGTACAGTATTTCTGACTGTCAGCAAGTACATTACATGTGGTTCTGACAATCAGCAAATACAATAGTTTGGACAATAAGGAAGTACTGCAGTAGTGACAATCAGCAAGTACAGTAGTTTTGACAATTAGTAATTACAGTAGCTCTGACAATCAGTAAGTATAGTAGTTCTGACAATCCTGAAGTACAGTAGTTTTCACTATCAGCAAATACAATAGTTCTATAATATAAACACAAGTACAGTAGTTCTGACAATCAGCAAATACAATAGTTCTATAATGTAAAATCAATGTGCTCTTTGGACTTCTCTAAAACTGATATCCAGGCTGAACTGGATAAAATTTATTTGCATAATTCTGTCATATTCTAAAATTAGTCTCAAACTAATATCCAGGTTGACTTGGATAAAGTGTATCTGTGTAATTCTCTGTCATATCCTGCAATTTTGAGGTGAAGCCTCTGGTAAACTTTCTCAGTACACCATTGGAAATAGTATTATTATCATGAGCGTTAATTCATTAGCTGTTTTTATTATGCATGTAATCAAGGATAATAGGAAGCTGTGTTTATTATACATGTAATCAAAGCTAATGGGAAGCTGTTTTTCTTAGACATGTAATCAAGGATAATGGGAAGCTGTTTTTCTTACACGTGTAATCAAGGATAATGGGAAGCTGTTTTTCTTAGACATGTAATCAAGGATAATGGGAAGCTGTTTTTCTTAGACAAGTAATCAAGGATAATAGGAAGCTGTTTTTCTTACACGTGTAATCAAGGATAATGGGAAGCTGTTTTTCTTACACATGTAATCAAGGATAATGGGAAGCTGTTATTATATGCATTATTTTTCTATTGCAAAAGGAGTGGTCACCCTCCATACTGCACTGATTTAGTTCCTAGTAATATTTTGGTTGAATCATGTTGATATGCAGAGGGGCAGGCAATCAATTGCAGTTGACCAGTGTATGAATGCCATACAATAAAGTGAATACAAAATGTCTTTTATTAATTGGATAATCTGACTGATAAAGTGTACAGATGTGTAAAGGAAGTACATCAAGGGTATGCAAGGACACATTGTTTACTTATAAAGAAACTGTTTGTACAGTGCACTAATAAAGAAATTTTTTAACAGCCCTCTTGTTACTGGTACACTGTTTGATCTTTACTGTATGAAAATATTACAGTACATTGTTCATCTTTACTGTATGAAAATATTACAGTACACTGTTCCATCTTTTAACTGTATGAAAATATTACGGTACACTGTTCATCTTTACTGTATGAAAATATTATGGTACACTGTTCCATCTTTACCGTATGAAAATATTATGGTACACTGTTCCATCTTTACCGTATGAAAATATTATGGTACACTGTTCCATCTTTACTGTATGAAAATATTATGGTACACTGTTCCATCTTTACCGTATGAAAATATTAAGGTACACTGTTCCATCTTTACCGTATGAAAATATTATGGTACACTGTTCCATCTTTACTGTATGAAAATATTACAGTACACTGTTCATCTTTACCGTATGAAAATATTATGGTACACTGTTCCATCTTTACTGTATGAAAATATTAAAGTACACTGTTCGATCTTTACTGTGTGAAAATATTACAGTACACTGCTCAATCTTTACTGTGTGAAAATATTACAGTACACTGTTCCATCTTTACTGTGTGAAAATATTACAGTACACTGTTCCATCTTTACTGTATCACAATATTACAGTACACTGTTCCATCTTTACTGTATGAAAATATTTGGTACACTATTCCATCTTTACTGTATGAAACATTTGGAGATTTAAAAATGTAAATATGCAAACATAAGCAGATTATGAAGTACATAAAACTAGAAGTGGGTAAGGATTTTAAATGATACAAAGAATCAGGCCCATAAAGGAGGTATAGAAGGTATCATTTCAAAATTTTAAAAAAATATAGAAAACATGAAGAAAGAAAGAATAAGACAATGAAAGATATAAACCAAGCCATCTTGAACTTTATTTTCTCACTTACCAGTCACAGTTGCTTCTAGGACTAATTTATCCCCAGCTTTCACAGTCTGGTCAATCAGCAACTTGGTAAATTTTGGTGGCTCTGGTTTAGTCCTAGGATCTACAGTAATATATTTGTATTACATCAGAAACATAATAGTATCTATTAAGCTGATGTTTGAAAGAACATCAGCATAAAATATATGAAACATGTAACAGTAGAGACTAAAGATAATCCTGTATATGCATTACTTCTTACATTCTGTAGGTAAATACTTGGTTAACAATGTCCTGTGTATCAAACTCCTGCAATGTTGTTGAATTAAAATCTAAAATCCTAAATCAGCTCCTTTTTAAATGGGTGAATATCCAATATCCACTCAATTTTGAAATGAAATCCAGGAGTTTCACATGAAAAATTCAGAGGGAGACATTAATTATAAAAAAGGGTGGGAGATGCCTAGCAGTGATAATACTGTAATTCCAGTTGACCTGATCTATCAATCAATTACCGAACTTACCCATACATAGGTAACCATATTTTGCAAGACACCACACCCAATGCAAAGCAAAACCTGGTAATTCATGTGTAATTGTGACACATCAAATCTGAATACTGTTAAAGCAGTTATCTAATATATGCAAATAATGGTATCTCAAACCATGTGATAACTGCACCAGGCAGTGCTAGTCAAATGAAGTCCACCATGTGATACATGGACAATGTTATACTTTATACATGACATCTGAGAACATACAGATTGCATTTCAACCTTACTAATGAATCATTTTCTCTATGGAGAGCTCGAGTGTCAAAATAGCATTGTTCACTGCTAATAAATGTAAATTATTTCAAACTAAATCTAATGCCTGGTCACTTCCCCAACAATAAATGTAAAATTGTTTATGATTTTATTTGTTTGTTTGATGTTTAACAGGGCATTAAAGGCTATACAATGCCAAAATAAAGAATATAACATCCCTTACCCTGAGGCAAACCACAGCAGTTGACCTGGGCTGATCTAGGCAGGATCTGAACCCACAATCTTTGGATTCTACATGTGGTACTCTAACCAGTAAGCTACCACAACTCCCATGATGGTTTAAAAGTTTTCTACTTCAGTGACTCCAGAATCATAACTATCTCTGCTTAAACTGTTCTCCAGCAATGAAATCTATGATTCTGAACAATGGATAGCTGACAAAAGGGGTAAAAACTAGAAATAGTTCCATATTACACAGATGTCCCTACCAATATGATGCGTGTGTATCTGTGATATGGATACGATGTCTGCGTGTGTGTGTGTGTGTGTGTGTGTGTAATTTGGATTTTTAACATAACTTTAACAATTTTTCAGTTATATTGCTACTATGTCTGCAGTGTGGCAGTTTATAGTGATGTCTAGCACTGGGGCATCATACTGCAGACATGTAGCATGATGTCCCACCAAGTCAAATTATCCTGACACCAGGCTGACCAGTCCTAACACTAACATATTAATGCTGAGTGCCAAGTGAGGCAGCTGCTAGTACCATTTTTATAAGTCTTTGGTATGACTTGGCTGGGGTTCGAACCTGTGACCTCTGGCATCCAAGGTGGATGCTCTAACCACTAGGCCACTGGAGTGGTCCAATATGATGCAAGTATGTATGTATGTATGTATGTATGTATGTATGTATGTATGTTTGTGGTTTAACAACAAATGAGAACAATCCTGGATATACAGTGCTAAGTAAGTTTAGGGATCCACCAATGGCCACAAAAGCTTTAAAATACTAATTCAGATTCTGGACATAAACCACTCTTTAAAAAAAAAAAAACCACTATTTGATCTCAGCTGGAATAGTCTCACTGGATGCATCCCAGGGTTATAAGACTGCTTCAAATAATTGCCTCAACAACATCCCAGATGCAGCCTTTGGTCTATTTTACATTTCTGAGCCAACAGGTGAGTGATGCAGCTAAAGGCATAGATATCAAACAGGGTGCATAACTCTATAAAACTTTGCAAGAAATTATATTTCAAAACCTGACCATGTTTTCTTAAAATAGTCTCACATCAAATTTTGTTTCAATCTTGATTTGCTTCAAAAGTTATTGAGCAGAACTATTCAATATCAAATGGCAGGGGGGGGGAGGGGGGACATAACTCCATAAATTTTCTCAAGAAGTAGTGAAAGTCAAACATGACGTGGGCCATCATAATGTAAAACCTCAACCAGATTTCATTAAATCCAAGAACTCATTCAAAAGTTAATGAGCAAAAAATTAAATTAAAATGGAAAAGTTTGAACTAAAAACTGGGTTATAAATATGTAAAACATTAACCCAAATGGAGATAATCAAACTTGATCTAGAACTTCTTAATGCAAACTCTCATGCCAATTTTAATTCAATTTACCAAGTCAAATCAAGTCAAAATTTGTAATGGACAGGATAGGACTGGATGTGAGGGCAAAAATGGAAATGGCTAACACTATTAAGCTCCAATCATGTGTATGGATGGGGAATATATACATAACACCTATTATGTTCCCATCATATCTATGGATGGGGAATATATACATAACACCTATTATGTTCCCATCATATCTATGGATGGGGAATATATACATAACACCTATTATGTTTCTTTGGCAAGCTGCTACTACTCAGGAACAACCCCAATTATCTCCAGATCCTTTCAGATGTATGTTGGATTTAAAGTCAGACCTAGCCAGTTAGGGACTGACCAATTAGTTTTCAGGGGGTATGGGATTATTTTTTATGTTGGATTTAAAGTCAGACCTAGCCAGTTAGGGACTGACCATTTAGTTTTCAGGGGGTATGGGATTATTTTTTATGTTGGATTTAAAGTCAGACCTAGCCAGTTAGGGACTGACCATTTAGTTTTCAGGGGGTATGGGATTATTTTTTATGTTGGATTTAAAGTCAGACCTAGCCAGTTAGGGACTGACCATTTAGTTTTCAGGGGGTATGGGATTATTTTTTATGTTTTATTTAAAGTCAGACCTAGCCAGTTAGGGACTGACCATTTAGTTTTCAGGGGGTATGGGATTATTTTTTATGTTGGATTTAAAGTCATACCTAGCCAGTTAGGGACTGACCAATTAGTTTTCAGGGGGTATGGGATTATTTTTTATGTTGGATATAAAGTCAGACCTAGCCAGTTAGGGACTGACCATTTAGTTTTCAGGGGGTATGGGATGATTTTTTATGTTGGATTTAAAGTCATACCTAGCCAGTTAGAGACTGACCATTTAGTTTTCAGGGGGTATGGGATTATTTTTTATGTTTGGTCTCCAAATAAAATAGCTAAGTAAACAATTCTTGCTTTGATTTAAAGAAAAAGAACAAATTATATCCATATCATTAGTTAAAGTACAGAAAATGATCTTGGGGTAAAAAAAATTTGTTTGTGTCCTGGTTCAAACGAAAATCCTAGCCAAAACCCAACCCCCCACAAATATTAAATGGTTTGTCCCTAAGTTGACAATAAGTCTGATGGACCATATCAGTGTTAAAGTGTGGTGTTGACTATGCCAGATACAGTATACCTAAAGCACAGACCCTGCTCTTCATAGTGTGCCAACAGATTAAAGTGTAATCTGTTCATTGGAATTTGTAAGAATAACGGCAAAGACCATAATTAACTGATAATATGTGGCATACATCAGATCTAGGTCAACATGGTTTTTAACTGGGTACACCTTAGATATGTTGATACTGTACTTGAAGTTTACTCCTCACATCAAATGGGTCCAGTTTAAGTCTAAATTTGATACATGTACAGTTTCTGTAGTCTTCACTAAGAACTGATGGACAATTTAGCTAGTCAACACCTCCAATCATTTATGGTGAACAAAGTATTCAAAATACTTCTTTGTGAAGTAAAATGTGTAACAGAACTACAAATCCAACAGTTTGAATCAAATGGAACATGTCAATAATGATGTTTTTTCAGTCGAGGTGAAAAGTTTGAACCCCTAATGATAAAACCTGAATGTTCAGATTGTTTTCCACCAACTGTTTTTACAAGTGATTAACTTGGAGAACCATATTTGAGTGTTTTTGTGACTAAAGCAATCAAAACATCAATTAAAAAAAAAACAAAAAAAAAACCCTGAGGCTTTCATTATAATGTTGAATCATGCTGCAGATCTATTACAGTCTCATTTGAGCTAAGCACAACACTGTATATGACTATTGTAATGTAAAAAATTTTCAAACAGGACCAATTTTAAAGCAATTCAATTAACCAAGGTAGCAAGATGCGTGTAAAGTTCATATTCCAACAGAGTATATATATATATATATTGTGTAGCAGCATCAATAGCCACAGGCATGAGGTGAGGTGAGGTCAGGGAATTATCAGAAATTTTCCACGTGGAAAATACCCGTCTATTAAACTTTTGCTCTGGCTCCAATAAAGCTCAGTTGTGTAAACAAATCATATGCTTGTATTCTTGAAGTACAAGTTATTGAGTAAGTAATTGTTAGAATGATTTTAGAAGTTATAACTGGCAATTTATAATAAAAAATAAATTCTAACACCCTGATTGACTTAAAAATTTCAAAATGAGTTTAAATTTTGTTAGCTTGTAAACAAATTCATATTGCCTATGCAGAGGATCGATTAAGGGAAATATTTTAAAAGGTTTAACTGTTTTCTTGCACAAGGTCATTTACAGCTCAAATATTTTTAAAGGCTGGTAGGTGCAACTAAAAATTTAAAAATAACCCCAAAATATACAAGTGACTTTAAAATTGAGATTTTTTAAAATACTACCTAAAGTTTGGTATTATTAAAGTATTAAAATACTAACTGAAGTGTGGTATTATTATACGTAGTAAAGCTAAAGAGATTAATGATTCAAACTTCAATGACATGTTCTTTCAAATATCATAAACAATGAACAGGCAACAAGCTTACTTGTATATTAAAAAAAAGAAATCAGTGGAATATGTCCTGCCTCCTAAGCTGCTACGACATATTAAACAAAAAAATATTCAAAGCTGCTACACTGAAAGAATGAGTCACTGTGAACTTTTTTAAAAAAAAGACATACAAAGTTATCTGGCTGAAAGAATCAGTCACTGTGACTGATTTGTTTGTCCATGATGAATCAAATGTCATAATTGTACATACAAGTGTCGAAGTTGTGCTTAATGAAACATATGTAACTGATCAATGGAGGATTAAAGTAGGTCACTGTGACCTATTTTTCCTGTACACACAACAGTGTCAGAGAAACACCAATAAATACAATCTGATTTGTGTCTGTAAAACACAAACACACCCCACTGCAGAACAAAAAGTCTTGTAAAACACAAAAACACCCAACTGTACAACAAAAGTTCTTGTGAAACACAACAACACCCCACTGTACAACAAAAATTCTAAGTCCAACAAATAATGGCATAAAAGTGAAATCAGTTTATCAAGATATGTACACAAAGCATGCAACTAGATTATCTACATATGTATACAAACATGTATACCAATATTTTATTTGTATATTTCTAGTTGTATACTGTAAGCACATTTTCATTACATGTCCAAGTCAACAAACTAGTTTAAATTTGCAAAAATTAAAAAATTTCTACAATGGCCTGAAAGCTAATGAAGTCATCCAGACATAAACAGGTCTAACAAATTTTATTATCCCATCCAAGGAGTTTTTGGTTAATTGTGCTAACAAGATTTTTTTAATAAAAATGTTCCAAAACTTGAGAAGTGTCTTTTAAAAACTGAAACTGTTGCGCTGGGTTGAAAATCTAATTAAGTCATATACACAGTGATTAAAATATGACAACCAAAATTTTTTGCCTCAAACATTTTAGCTAGCAAGACAGTTTTGCAAATTCAAAAAGAGAAGCATGAAAACTGATGGACTACCAGTATTTGGCAATTTCATTATCGTAGAAAAGGCAGAGAAACTGTAACAGAACCAAACGCTTCCAATTATTAGATAAATAAAATGTCCAGATTCAGGTTTTACCTACCTTCTCCTTTTCCTGATGCACAAGACCTATGTCATGAATTACAGAATCATATCCAATGATCACAAGTTGTTCCACATTTATAAGACTCCAACAGAACTGTTCAATGTAAAAACACACTGTGAAGTAGTTTCAACTGATTAAGTATTTAATATCCAGACATCAAGGACTCGGATATCAGCTATAAAATTACAGACCTAAGTCTGCCATTATAAACCTCTTTTCCACTGTTAATGTCTATTTCACAGCTAGGTGTGTTAATCTGAATCCCCTATAGCACACAATTGATGAGCAATGAAGCTTGACAATGGATTTTGTCAATAGAAGTAGTCTTTTCAACAATGTACAATACCATATTTTCTGTCTTCAGATCCTGTTTATAGAGACACCTGAATTTATTGGCCAAATAATTGTTGATGCCTTGTTCTGCTATGACAAGACATGAGACACAAACTAACAGCACACTTGGAAAGTGGAGAAAAAGCTTGCATATCTGTGGAAATAACCATGTCAAGGCAGGCGTTAGGATTCACTATTCATTAGATCATTTACACTGATAAAACAAATATCATTGGTTTAAAACAATATGCCTGTCATGCACTGAAAAATGGCGTTAAACCCAAACCAACAACAACAACAAAACAATATCACCTGTAAAGAAAAAAATCTCAATGGCAAAAAATGTAAGAAGAACATGTTGCCCAATGCAAAATGGAATTGTTTCATTATTTTTTAAAATAGTATTTCTGACAGATCTTCTACTCTCCCACCCATTTATGACAGATCTCTTAATCTTCATCCATTAGGCCAGCTCCTCTACCCTCCCATCCCTGACAGATCTGCTTTCCCACCCATTGTAACAGATCTTTAACTCTCCCACATGGCAGATCTTCTACCCTCTCATCCATTATGAAAGATCTTCTACTCTCTCACCCATTGTGACAGATCTTCTACTCTTCCACCAACTATGACACATCTCTCTTCCACCCATTATCCAAATACACTATTGCTTTAACAACAGATATCTGGAAAATAGCTATCAAGATTTATCATAAAACTTCTCCATTCATTTTGCTTTTTTTTCTATTTAATGACAAGCTCTGTAACCAGTCAGAGTTGTATTACATTTAATGACAAACTCTGTAACAGTCAGAGTTGTATTATATTTATGCCGATTTTCATGAGCAGTGGGTGATGGCTTGGGATTAAAACATGGTAATATGCTTGCATTTTCTTGTGAATTATACCCGGTAATACTGTGCAACTTAAGGAATAATTTATATTATGTATGTGTTTGGCTGCTTGGGTCTGGATATTTTGTTCATTTGTTTGACACTGAATTAAATAGTTTAGCATGCTTTTGGACAGAAAAAGATTAAATATTTTTTGCCATCCAAAAATATGCAGAAAAGTACGGTATATTTAATGAAATAAAATACGTGCAATTTATAACAATAAATGTGCCTTAGAAATCAATACAAAAAATCAGGCCTACTTGAAAAACACCCCACTTGATTAAATCAGCTGTGTAGTTGACAGATAAATTCAATTTTGGAAACAAGTACAACAGTGCAAGGGCTATTATTATTACTTGTAATTTTATCTGAGTACTTTGATTTCAGAACAGGTATTGGGCAAAAAATTCTTACGAATTTATTTGAAGATAACACCTTTAGTTCCACAGTTTGAGGATAGTTCTCATCTGATGTAAAATGTAAAGTGAATATAATAGAGATCTCTCGATTGTCATCACTTGGAATTTCTTAGACAGATATCTTTAACTGACTTTAATTAAATAGTGGTTTCTTATAAAAACATGGACCCATAACCAATCCATTATACAAGGCTCCTATCATTTGCTTTTACAAGCATCTGTCTTCAAATGAATTCAATACACATTCTTACATTATCATACAACACTGAAGATATGTGATAAGGAAAACAAGCAATAAAAGCAATCCAGAGAACTGCAAAGTGGGCCCTGAAAATGCACACCAGTTTTTCATTATTGTTACTGTACAATTTTCTATTTTCCCTTGCACATAGAATGTCCTAAAAGCTAGGCATATTCATATTTATAAACTTGAACTATTCATTGAAATGTTGGGGAGAAATTATACACATGTGCCATGTATCAGTACTACACAACTTATGATACAGTAGATATTAATGCATGTATCAACTTGAAGAATGGATTATCTTAATAACAAAAGTCATTTCTAAAACCAGTCTGGGTGTGGGAAAAGATTTTTAGCAATGAATCCCTCACACCGCATTTCCTGCAAATACAAAAACAACTGACACAATGGCTCACTTAGATGAAGAAATCTCAATTTAAGAATAACATGGCAAATTACTAATAATTATTCATGTCTGTCAAAGATTAAAGCAACTTTTATAAAGTATGTACCGTTTTGTTTTGATTCTGCACTTTTTGTAACAATGTGTATACACATGTATTATGATGGCAAAATTATTGATGCATCAACGAATAGTAAAATGGAAGATTAATCTTAAAAAGCCTCAACAGCTGCCAAGGACATACAGTTCTTAGTTATATTTCTCACCAAGTAACGAGAGTTTTCCTTTGGTTTTGGCTTCCCCACCAGTATTCTTGGCAACACACTCAAAGGTTCCACAGTCATTGCGGGAGGCCTCACGGATGACAAGTTGTGCAGTTCGGCCATCAAATGAAGCTTTCCCTTGCCAGCTGTTAATCTTACGACCATCTTTGTACCATGTTGTTGAAGCATCCATGGCATCTGGTGATAAAAGTTTAGAATTTTTCTTTCCAATTTTAACCAATCATTTACAATATATATTGAATATACAAGAACTGGGAAAAATTAATATGGTGAATTTAATATTCTTCTTTATTCTCTCTTTCACTCTGAAGGCTTTGAGTTGTCTCAAACCTTCTGTAAAAGCAGAAATTCTGCAAGTAGAATGCTGTTACTGATCTGAACTTATCCTGTGAAGATGGAGTTTAGATCTTGTACAGTTTTGCACATGTACAGTAACAGTAAATTCTCAAGGTTGATTTTCAACTGAACTAAATAATTTTAGTCAATCAAAATCATCTGCTATCTGAATGCCGCGATTTTTAAGTATTAATAGGATAATAATTTCAAAATATATTGTTTTAGAAAGAATATTTATTCAGTTATAATATTGCAGTTCATGGTTTAGTGAGTAGTACCAATGATTATTAAATTCATTTATAATTATTATTAATTAAACAATATTCACAAATGATTATTTCTGACTGACTTGAGAACTTGCATTCCAGAGTGACATCCCTCTGATTGCTGGCCACTTCCATGTCCTCTAGAGGAATGTCCACTGTGGGAGCTAGAAAACCAGTCTGGCTAGTGTGGAGTGGTGGTCGTACTGGAATTGAATTGACAAACAATCCAATTAACATGAGTTCTGATTGGTTTCATTAAGTTACATTCTTCATAACAAAAAGTTTGCCATAGCTGGCTTGTCAAGCTTGCCTCCAAGTTTTAGTACATTGGTGTTGCACACATCAAGATGTATTCATGTAGCTTGTAACATGACTATACAGCCAGCAGTATTGTAAACATCAAGATGTATCCACATAGCTTGTAACACAACTATACAGCCAGCAGTATTGTAAACATCAAGATGTATCCACATAGCTTGTAACTTGACTATACAGCCAGCAGTATTGTACATATAAGATGTATCCACTTAGCTTGTAACAGGACTATACAGCCAGCAGTATTGTAAACATCAAGATGTATCCAAATAGCTTGTAACACAACTATACAGCCAGCAGTATTGTAAACATCAAGATGTATCCACATAGCTTGTAACATGACTATTACAGCCAGCAGTATTGTACATATAAGGTGTATCCACATAGCTTGTAACATGACTATACAGCCAGCAGTATTGTAAACATCAAGATGTATCCACATAGCTTGTAACATGACTATTACAGCCAGCAGTATTGTACATATAAGGTGTATCCACATAGCTTGTAACATGACTATACAGCCAGCAGCACTGTACACATCAAGATGCATTCACACAGATTGTAACATGACCATGCTGCCAACAGTGTTGTACACATGAAGATATACCCACACAGCTTGTAACATGGCTATGTAGCCAATGGTGTTGTATACATCAAGATGTATCCACACTGCTTGTAACATGACTATGTAGCCAATGGTGTTGTATACATCAAGATGTATCCACACTGCTTGTAACATGACTATGTAGCCAATGGTGTTGTATACATCAAGATGTATCCACGTTGTCTGTAACATGACTATGTAGCCACTACCATTGAATACATCAAGATGTATCCACATAGCCTGTAAAATGACTATGTAGCCAACTGCACTTGAGAAATTGACCCCTAAAAAACTTTAACAATGAGGTTAACTTTGTGTAAGCTGAAACTAGCAGTTTAGGGGCTGATAACATCTATTCATTTAAAAACTTCAAAATCTGCAGACAATCTTGACTGCACACACCAGTGTACATTTTATACACTTACTGGTACTTCTCACAGCTGATGAGCTAATGTCAGCTGAAGGGTTCTTTTTGAAAAATGTACATACTATTTTTGGTGACCTGTTAATCCCTGTGGAATAGCTCAACCCTGTCCTATCGCCATTTTGAATTTCATGCTGGATATGGTTGTTACCAAATATCAGTATTTTTCTAAACTGTATGCAAGTGTGTTCTAGAAAGACCTGCATACAGCAAAATTGCTTGCACATTATAATAAACATACATACATACTGTCCATCAGTATCAATACAGATTTAGGGGGCCATTTCTTGGACTAAATCTAGTGTGGATGAATAGCTGGACAGACATACAGATTGGCCTACATTCACATGAGCATATGTCATTGCTATATAAAGCTTCCACCAATGCAGGCTTGACAAAAGCAGACCTCCAAGTCAAATATGAAGGTCATTCTTTCTCTCTAATTAGAAAAGAGTGACTTGGTACCAAAAATTTTTAATTTTAAACCTTAAATTTGTACTTCACTGATTGCCAGATATTGTTATGCAAAATGACATCAATACCTCAAAACAAAAATTTACAAAATTATGCAAGATCCAACCCAAAGTCAACACTGTAACTATGACAACTAAGACAGCCATTTTGAAACTTGTATTCCTCCCGAGTCAAAAGATATACTGATAAATAATTATTTTAAAAAATGTATTTGACGCTTTTCAGCTTTCTCAAGAGCATTTGATGACCAAGGAAGAAAATGTCAGGAATAACTAAGCAAAACTTACCGAAGACCTCTAGGTCAGCTGTGACTTCTGCTGATCCAGCAGAATTCTGGATTGTACATGTGTACATTCCTTGGTCTTCCACAGCGGCCTCCACCACCTCCAGAATAAAGTACTCATTCTCCTTGTACATCTGTAATAAATAAACTCAAGGTCAAAACATGGCTTCATTATCTTCAAACTCTCCTGAAAACATTCTCTTAAAATATGTATCCCTCAGGAATTCATCTGGTTGAGTCATATAAAACTGGTATTAATTTATTTCTGGGAAATTTAAAAGGATTTTGTCCTCATATTATTACTAATTTCTGTATGGCAATTTGACAAGTTTTCAGTACATATGGGTTTCCAGACAGACAGACATATAGGCAGACAGCTATATAGGTGATTATTAAAACCAAGCATTTTGTGTACCTTATACTTTTTGTTAGCAGCCAGAGTAGTTCCATCTTTGCTCCAGAAAAGCTTGGTTTGTGGGGAACCATCAAACGAAGCTTTGAACTTGGCTGTCTCTCCACTGTTGATAAATTGGCGTCGTGGTTTGATGATGAATTCTGGTGTTCTCTCTTTAGCATCGTCTCTGTCTCTACTACCTCTCTTTTCTTTTATTAGTTTTCTATAATTCATGAAACAACCAAAGTTCAGAAAAATACTTCATTCTTATAAATGCATGAACAACAGTTAAATCAATATAAGGATTTCTAAAAATCTAATCAGCATTTTATGGAATAACATGGGGTCTGGATTTTTTAATAAATTTTTTATTAATGTTTCCAACATACAAAATATTGGTAAAATTAATAATTTCATTTTAATATTTGTAAACTCTAAATAAGAAAAGAAATTCTCTGTGCCAAAATTTGCGTGACTAAATTAAAGATGATTTGTACTGGTGGATGTTGTATGAAAACTTATAGACAACACAGCATTACATTTTAATGAAATGCATGTACATATGGACTTGCAATATTTACTTAAGAATACATGTAGATAAGGACAGAATATATACTTAGGAATACATGTAGATATGAACTTAGAGTATGTACTTAGGAATACATGTAGGTATAGTTTTATGATATATACTTAGAAATACAAGTTGCTACTTACCCTGTTTTGGTGTCCACTTGGAATTCAACTGAAAAAAAGAAGTTGTTGATAACTTGAATGCTATCACAATACTCTCTTATTCGAGACAGCTATACTATATCTAAAATGTAGATTAAAATTAGGACACATCTGGCCCACTAGTACAATGTGTGTACCAATGCATATTCAGATCACTAATCTATTGTGTATTCCAAGGCACATTTGGACCACAGGTCTACTGTGTTTACCAAGGTACACCTGGCACACAAGTCTACTGGTTGTACCAAGGCACATCTGGACCACTGGTCTAATGTATGTATCAAGTTTCATAGATGTATCCTAAACAGTTTGGGAGTTATGCGCCTTGAAATAAAAAATATGATGAAAGGGGATGGATGGAAGGACAGAACCCATTTCCACATCCCACACAACTTCTTTGGGTGAGACATCAAAAAAGATTTAGAAAAGTACTAACCAGATCCAGATCCTCCATCAATACTTCTGTTTCTACTGTCTCCTGAAAAATAGAAATACATTCTTAATATTTATGGTACATTTAATACAAAACCATGCAATGAGCTGTTACAGAACAGAACAGATACAAGTCATAAATTAAAACGGTATTACATAATTCTCCAGACTCTTTTTATCAAATGGACCAGAGGAGTGCCCATCAAAAAGACCAGAGGAGTACCCACCAAATAGACCAGAGGAGTACCCACCAAACAGACCAGAAGAATGCCCATCAAGTAGACTAGAGGAGTGCCAATCAAATGGACCAAAGGAGTGCCCATCAAATGGACCAGAGGAGTGCCCATCAAATGGACCAAAGGAGTGCCCATCAAATAACCCAGAGTAGTACTCACCAAACAGAAAAGAGGAGTGCCCACCAAACAGACCAGAGGAGTGTCCATCAAGTTGACCAGAGGAGTGCCAATCAAATGGACCAAAGGAGTGCCCATCAAATGGACCAGGAGTGCCCATCAAATAACCCTGCGTAGTACTCACCAAATAGAAAAGAGGAGTGCCCACCAAATAGACCAGAGGAGTGCCCATCAAGTAGACCAGAGGAGTGCCAATCAAATGGACCAAAGGAGTGCCCATCAAATGGACCAGAGGAGTGCCCATCAAATAACCCAGAATAGTACCCACCAAATAAAAGAGAGGAGTGCCCACCAAGTGGACCAGAGGAGTGCCAGTCAAATGGACCAAAGGAGTGCCCATCAAATGGACCAGAGGAGTGCCCATCAAATGGACCAGACAAGTGCCCATCAAGTGGACCAGAGGAATGCCCATAAAGTGGACCAGAGGAGTACCCATCAAATAGACCAGGAGTGCCCACCAAATGGACCAGAGGAGTGCCAATCAAGTGGACCAGAGGACTGCTCATCAAATGAACCAAGGGAAAGCCCACCCATATACCTTATTTATTTGGTACAAATGTATCAGTTATCCAGGTAATCAATTATTTTGACAAAATCAATGTCTCCTGATTAGCCAGAATACTGGATTTTTACAGCTCATATATGTCACAACATTTTCTGGCAACTGAGGAAACTATTTCTATTAGAATAAGAAAAAGCTGATTATACAAGGTTTTTTAAAAAAAATACTTTTTCAGTTCATAAAACTTAAAATTCCAGATAACCAGCAATCACATTATCAAGAATTGACTGTATTCTGTATATATTGAATGTAATTCCATTCTTGTTACATAACATTTTGGTGACACAAACAAACTTGTTATACATTATTGATATACACACTTAATATACATTACTGATACACATACTTGATATATATTATACAGGTTTATTTCTAAACCAGAATGCAGTTGATCTCTATTACAAATAAGTTACGGATATGCAAGTAGACATTGAATTGCGCGGTTTCAACTTATGCAAATTTTGCATCAACTCAATTTCATGTGAATTTAAAAAAATATACTGCTTTAGTGAAGACTAATAAATAATAAAATCATTTTTCCACCCCTCCCCCAAAAGTGGATCCATAAATGGCTAAAATAAATGATATTAAAGTTAAAACTGAGTTACATATTTTCCATGAAAACTGAAGGCAACAAAATGTTTTAGCTTTGCGATTTCAAATTACACAGACATTCTTGGGTATGCAACTACTGTGTAAGTCCGGGGTCAGCAGTATTCTGTGGTGGTATTTTTCTAGGTCGACTAAATTTTCAAACACAAATTTGTTGCTTATTTTTAAAATAAGAATGCTCTTACCATGTTCCAGCCATTATACTTAATACAGACACAGTGCCTGAGAACATTTTTTAAGTTTTTGTTTTATAAATAATTTAATATTAGTTGACAACAAATATTGTTCATTTTTCTGTTTAATAAAATGTACAAAACTATTAGTGAAAAATCATTAGATAAATGTTGGTGTGCCTGTCCATCTTCAGAACACTTACACAGCTTGATGTCCTCTCAAAGTCCATAGTTTATGTACCATTGATTAGCTAGACAATACACTGTACTTCATGACTGTCAATTATACTATAAGAGGTGCATTGTGCTCCAATATACTGACTTTTGTTTGTATGTATTATAGGACTGTAAACAAAATTACTGAAATAAAGAATATAAATTTACTTAGATTTCGAGTTGGGAGACAATGCTGTAAACACTCTTTAAGTTGTGTAAGTGAGTCTTTCTATCAGTCTCAGTGATGAATAAGCTTCTGTAACAGTCTTCTTCCAGTCTGTCCCCTGAGTGGGGTCAAGACATTGTCCATGTAGGCTATATTTAGGCTTTTGTAATTCAGTCTGTCCACTGAATGGGGTCAAGCCATTTTCCATGAAGGTTATTTTTAGGCTGAAGTAATTACAGATTTTGTCACATCCCCATAATTTGTAACCTGCCCTATATCACTGTCCCCCGCCATCTATTCCTCAATAAGTGTAGCTAAGTTAAGACTACAAAAAAGTAATATCACTTATAATCATCCACTCCTACCCACCCCTAATTTGTATAGGTTCATTTAAGGTCACCATAAGACTCATTCACTTATAATCGTATCTTCTCCCCCTCCTTAATCTCATCTTCGCAAGCCAAGGTTCCGATAACCCAATCTACACCTTGGCATATCAAGCAGATATTTCTGTGCTTTGAGTCTGTGAATTTCATTGGATGCAGCGGCAAGCCACCACATCCAATCAAAATTAAGTTGTTCAAATCTGAACACTGTTCCTACATGATCAAGACAAGGGGGGTACACAACTTGAATGGACTGATAAATAAGCATTTTTCCAGTACCGGTCCGTGTTTACACAAACACCTTTCACTCAAATAGACCTGTAATGGCTTCCCTCTGGTACATAGTCATACTTTCGATGTTAAACTTACAAAGTATCCTTTTTAGGTCAATTGCCACGACCGTTTTCAGCTGATGTACAATGCACCATGCTATTGGTTAGTTGGCATTACATACTAAGGGTGGCAACACATGAAATCCAATAGATGTCACTAGGACAAAACATTGATAAATCTGTCCGATCCACCGAGGTGTAGATAGGGTTATCAGAACCTTGGCTAACGAAGACGCCTTAACCTGAGTACTGGTATCTAGTTAAAGTGATGATAATACTCAATATCTCTTGTGATTATACCTCACCTTTTCAAATATGTGCGGATGGAGTAAGGGTCTCAATAAGACTTATCACTTTATATCACCTACCCACTCTTTCAATCTGTCTAGAATATCTACCCTTTCAATCTGTCTTGATGTAGTACAGATTACAATAAAACTCGATATCACTTATGACAATATCATGCCCCCAACTCCCAATCTGTGTAGATGTAGTTAAGGTTACTATATGAATATCACTTAAGGAAATATGAATTTTTGGCACAACCAAAACAAAGTCTTTCAAAGATGAAAAATTGTTTGCTGGAGAAATAATTTAAGTCAACATCAAGTGACAAAAATATGGCTAATTTTTATTAACTTTTTTAAATTTTAGTATTTCCTTCTAATTATTATTGTTTTCTTTCATCAGTTATTAAGTACTAAGCTGTTCATTTGAGTTTATATGCATAAATATTGAAGCAAATACTGAACTTCATTGTATACATTCCACTATCCATAAGCAAATACTTAACTTCGCTGTATACATTCCACTATCCATAAGCAAATACTTAACTTTGCTGTATACATTCCACTATCCATAAGCTTCACTCTATACATTCCACTATACATAAGCAAATACTTAACTTCGCTGTATACATTCCACTATCCATAAGCAAATACTTAACTTCGCTGTATACATTCCACTATCCATAAGCTTCGCTGTATACATTCCACTATCCATAAGCAAATACTTAACTTCGCTGTATACATTCCACTATCCATAAGCTTCGCTGTATACATTCCACTATCCATAAGCAAATACTTAACTTCGCTGTATACATTCCACTATCCATAAGCAAATACTTAACTTCGCTGTATACATTCCACTATCCATAAGCAAATACTTAACTTCACTGTATACATTCCACTATCCATAAGCAAATACTTAACTTCGCTGTATACATTCCACTATCCATAAGCAAATACTTAACTTCGCTGTATACATTCCACTATCCATAAGCAAATACTTAACTTCGCTGTATACATTCCACTATCCATAAGCAAATACTTAACTTCGCTGTATACATTCCACTATCCATAAGCAAATACTTAACTTCGCTGTATACATTCCACTATCCATAAGCAAATACTTAACTTCGCTGTATACATTCCACTATCCATAAGCAAATACTTAACTTCGCTGTATACATTCCACTATCCATAAGCAAATACTATCTCCATGAAGTTCATATAAGCATGCTGTATATACTTGATAATACGTCGAGTCCAACAACAAATTGCACAGATCCAGATCTGCCATCACATAATGCGCTGGCAGATCTGGATCTGTTCAGTTTGTTTGGAGTAATCAGTAAAACAAACAAAATAGACCCTGATCTGCACGTGCATTATTCTTCAGGACCTTTGTTGTTTGCAGTTTGCCTTGACTTATAAGTGAGTATATACAGTATATGCTCATTGTTCATATAGTATGGTATGACATGATTATTGTATGGTATGACATGATTATTCAAAAGCCATGTTGTCTAATCTAGTAAAAATTCAATTCAATTAAAATATCAGTCAGTAATCTCTCTACAGAATCCATAGATTCCAGTCTCTTCATTTAAGTCTAACAGTCAATGCAATATGCCACAGCCCACCTGTCAAAATTCAATGATGCCAATCTCTACAAAGTCAAGGGGCAATGAAATGTATCATGATGTCACATCCCAACCATCAAAATTCATGGATTCCAATCTTTACAAAGTCTAAGGGTCAATGCAATGTATTAAACATGCTCCAGCCATCGTGTCAAAATTCATTATGCAATGTATCATGATGTCACATCCCACCTGTCAAAATTCATGGATTCCAATCTCTACAATGTCAAGGGGCAATGCAATGTTTCATGATGCCACAGCCCACCTGTCAAAATTCATTGATTCCAATCTTTAGAGAGTCTAAGGGGCAATGCAATGTATTAAACATGCCCCAGACATCGTGTCAAAATTTATTCCAGTCTCCTACATTTAAGTCCATGGGGCAATGTGATGTATCATAATGTCATAGCCCATCTGACAAATTCAACATTGATTCTAATCTCCTACAATCATATCCATGGGGCAATGCAATGTATTAAACTTGCCCTTGCACTTCTGTCATCAACTAAGTCATGGTTGAAAGAAAACAATGCTGTTATGGACATTATTAGGTAATGTACCCTAGAGTTGCAGGTTGTTACTGGTGTACTGGTTTACCATAGTATTTTGTTCTAGTGGTACATACTACGGTACCATACTTTTCTCGCTGTACTTTTCATTATGTTGGTAGTCTCCATCAATCTTATTCTGAATTTAAAGATATTAACAGCATGTTTTCATTTTTTATTGACAAAATAGTTTTACATTTGTTTTACAAAGCAGTTAAATTTGTCACAAATTAATTTTCAATGTTACCAATACAATTATATTTAAGATCCTTTGATATGTTTGAAACCTGTCAAGTATACCAATGTGGTGGTCAAATGCAATGTTGTGAAACAAATTTGGGCCAAATTCTGGTGAGCTTCAGGAAAAATTTCAGATTTCAAATTATAAGATTTTATTTATTTAATAGCGTATGTTAATGTGTTATGTACACGCATTAATTTGTAGGACTATCAATCAGTCTAAGATTTTCAGGAGAACAGACATTTTCTTTCTCGAATTGTACATAATATCCGAAGGCGAGTAAATATTTTCTCATTTGTTGAGTAAGTGTGTTTTATGTTTACTGAAAGTTTATTCATCATTTCTGATAAATATATTGCCTGGGTGTTCACATCCCACTCAAGAGGCCCCCTAGTGGCAGAGTGATCTAATGGGCTCACCATTATGAATCACTGCCATCTCACCTCTGTCTGCGTGGGTTCGAGTCTCGGACTCAGCCAGTGTGGGTATGTGAGAAAGCTTGGTGGTAGCTTCTCATGGGTCGGTGGTTCTTTCCGGGGTTTTCCCGGGTTCTTCCTCCACCATGTATACTGGCCGCTATGTATAGCCTATCTTGTGCTGAAAAATGGCGTTGCAGCAGAGTTGGTACACCACTGGACTTGTAATCCATTAGTCCTGGGTTTTCATACAGCCAATAATTTGTTAAAGTATGTGCCATATAACTACCCCAACCCCCAACCCCTACACTGAAGTATTGATTTCTGTCAAGCACGGAAACTCAATACAGCTTTTAAACTAAAAGCATTGACTTCTTTACAATTTTTTGGTATCAATATTTATGATTTTGTAAAGAATGAAATAACTGCGCTTAAAGTCATGGAATGGGGAAGGTGTCCTATGGAATGGGGAAGAAGTCCTATTGCTGTTACAAAAAAACATAATTTGATGATTCTTTAAATCCAAGGTTTGTAGCAAACATGAACTCTACAAAAATGTGTACCCTATGAAATAAAAAATTGAATTCCAATGCTTAACCCAGCTGGATTTTAAGAAAACAAAATCTGGGGCCTAATCAGTGCAGCTTCTGTTGAATTACCAGTTGCCAATACTGGGGTTTACGGATGAGAAACGCAGATAAAAAGGATATCATCTGACATATGTGAATGTTGTAACAAAATATTTCTGCCCTACAAAATCTCAAAGGCTTACCGATCAATGAACAACCAGTGTTAGGACCAAATAGACCATGGGATAAATGTATGGGTAAACCTTCATGGCGACCAAACAAAGTAGTTTAGGAGGGGTAGCACTAACTTGAGCTTATAGACAGATGCTGGATGGGACAATGAACAATGGCCAATGGACAACAGACCATCCCATAAACTCTTCTATTCTATGACCAACTGAGCTAAACATGCACTATTAAAAAAAATGTCTTTAAACAATTTAAATAATATAAAAAAGCACGAGGTTAAAAGGTTAAAGGTTATGAAAGGCTAAAGATATCTTGTTTCAATAAATGACACTTGTCATGGCGATCAAAGAAAATATTGCAATATTGACAAGTGAGGTTTTATGAAAATTTTTGCCATAATCTTCTATTATCTAGTACAATCTATTGACATTATGAAGATTTTTCATAAATGTGTAGGTCTAATTGGTCATCCCAGTGGAGGTGACATTAACAAATTGGCAGTTCACTACGGTAATACTACTTGCTTTACTATTTAGCAATGTTACACAAAATTTACTGGTGACAGATGAAATAATTAAAGACCAGAACATTTGTCTCAGATAATACTGCACACAAAAACACAACAAGACATGAACTATATACTAATACATTAAAGACGGCTGCAGACACATGTCTGCAGTGTCTGTCTGCTTCATTGTTGTTTATTGACTGCATGTTACACATAGGTCAAAAACAAGACAATGCTTGACAGGGATCATTCTCCAAAAGAAACCGAGACTACTTGTTCAAAACTGCAGATGACTCACTCATTTCAAATTCAAAGTTTATGCTTTATGTCGCTGTTAAGTTTTAAAGATTAATCAAAGGCAGCTGCACAATTTAATTGATGGGATGGGGTGGGTGTGATTAAAATTAAAGATGACAGGGATCTGAGAGGTTGCACAGGCCATAGTATATACACAGAAGCAAAGTCCTGGTCCAAGGCCAATAAATATCAACATTTTACCAGTGGACATTCACTGGTTCCTTCCCTCTCTAAATCCACCTCTGCCAGTGGTCAATGGGGATGGGAGAGGGGATGGGGAGAGAGAGAGTTGACTCCTTTTCTGGTTCAGAAAATACACTTTTCAGTGAAAAATAAGGAAGGTCTGCCATGTAAGGCAATTCAATCAACCCCATCTAAAAATCAAACCCTTGTAAAAACAAGAATTCTCTCGAATGCTATGTCTCACCTGGGTCACTGTTACCTACTTTGGTGAGTAGTACTCTTCAAGACGAATGCACTCACTTAGCTTCATGACGGTATATATAAGAGACTTTAAAAAAAATGAGGTAAATGCAAAAACTTTAATGCAATCAATGGAGTGCAAAAATTAGGTCACTGTAACCTAATTTTGTTTATGGTGTTGCCAATAGTGAGTGTTACCATCCAAAATGAATACACCTAAAAATGACACTATGTGTTAGAGAAGCTAAATTAAGAAAACGGAACATTGATGCCAAGCCGAAGATGACAACAAAGCTGTCCAAAATATGACCCCTACGTCTTGCATATGTTTTGCAGGCAAGACAAAAATCCCAGATTTGGCATCTACTGCTCCTTCATTTTTGATCATTTATACTTCAATGTTAACCCTCCTCTCCTCTGATTTAATGAAGAATTTGAAAATTGGTCAACTTTAACAAAAACTCTTATAATTTTGGATTCATGTGTAAACATAACTCTATTCATTATATGGACTCTTTCCTTTATATAATTTTGTCTGGCCTTGTTATACAATTTTCAGACTTTATGGATACTTCCCTTCATGTAATTTTATCAGGCCTTCTATTACAATGTTAGAAGGTTTCGATTCTTCCCTTCATGGAACTTTGTCTGGTCATTTTACTATAATTTTTAGTCTAAGTGGATATTTCCCTCTGCATAAATCTGATGGCCTTTTTATTACAATTTTAGATAGCGTAACGATCAATAAAGTAGATAATCAAAGAAGTGCCTTTAATTTTAGTCATGTCTCATTGTGTCTTAGTAACTACACAGACAAGGGACAGAAGAATATTGATCATGTTTCAATGATGGAAAACCCTTAGCATATCAATCTCTACTGTCAACCAATAAACATGTTTGCATTGTGTGGACAAAATCCCTTCTACACAACATGAAACAGTCCATATATATCCAAAAACAATAGTTTTGGAACTCCTCTATTCTGTTCACACACATGCACTAGATCCTTTTTCTCACCCACCACATATTTGTTTGGCAAAAATATTACTGAATATAAAACATTTGTGTACAATTTGCATAGCATAAAAGTTTGTCTTCTTCATTTTTTAACTCCAGGAAACAGCAAATGTTCAGAATTCATAAGCCTTCTAAACTCATCTACTGGATGCACTCATGTGAGATAGGCATATCCCATATGGCTTTTCCCCACACATATCCTTTAGGATGAGATCTACATTTATCTTGCCATTCGTAAAACTCTGAATAACTCTGGCAAGTGTGTGAGAGAACTGCATCTGTGTTTCAACCCTTTTAAAAATGTCACTTTGTGCACACAATAAGGGATGATTTTTCTAAGAGGCTAATCACTGAAAAGTCAGTACTCCCTCATTACAATGTTCTATATGGAAGCCATAGAGTATAGCAAGACTAAATTATAATGAAGTATATTATACATGTATAATTTCACTACTACATAATAACATGGGATTCATGATTACCTGCCTTAAAATAGGCATTGTGTTATACATATACCAAAAATGTTGTTATAATGAAGGGTCTTATAATGAGAGAGTGTTGTATACAGGAAATTAGTAACTCTCTATTGATGCTTTATAACTGGATTATTATGTAACTTCTTCCATAACTGTTCCTACTTACTATAGGTGTTACTAATACAAACGATAACTTGCATAAATCTAATCACAGCTTCACCACTCATCTTTTGTTTGAAATTTGAGTAAACACTAATTCCAAACTGTATCCACACAAAAGATTTAGTACTGCCAAGCTTACATTTCAAATAAAAATTACAAACATTAAGTTGGAAACATACTAAAATTGAAAAGCCTGGTGTACAACAGGGAATCATGTTGAAATTAGTATGCACCTGTATTATGACATATATGGCAAACAGACCCACATGCTTTTCAATAATATTTCATCCATGGGTACAAAATGTTTTAACTAATGCTCACTGATCCCTATGGAATGTCTGACAGGCATTTAGCTGCCGATAATAGAATCCAATGATTGTAATTCAATATCCTAATCCAATTACCATGATCAGGTAAACAACATTACACGTTAAAAACTGTGTGATATTGATTATCTGTTAATCCAGAGAAATATAAAGGACAGAGATTCATAATTAGACTACCACCATTGTTAAAACATGTGGTTGTCTTTATATATCCAAACGAGTATATCGACTCTGAGAACATCCACACAAGTTCCCGTCTCTTTGTCCCTGTTCAACAAAAATAGTGTTGCATCATTTTCCAAATCATGAAGACAGCTGAGCATTGTCTGTGTGAATAATACGCATTTGGTGTAGTAACTCTATAATGTGGTAAGATGTCCAGACCATTCAAACTTGTTTGTTGGGCTTTGATTTTTAAATCAGAGAAGAATGTTTACATCATTAGCACAGCTTCATCTGTGTACAAAAGTAGCTGATAACTTAGATATCATGAATTGGATGCTGATGATCATAATGCAAACCAAAACACCTGACACAATGATAACAGCAAAATGTGTGTGTGTGTGTGTGTGTGTTTGTGTGTGTGTGTGTGTGTGTCTCTGTGTGTGTGTGAGAGAGAGAGAAAAAAAAAGAGACTGACAGACAAACAGAGACACAGAGGGGGCTGTAATTTTGTTGTTTGGAATATTTGTCTAACAAAGAATAAGGATAGTAAATTAATGTTGTCTTTTTTAAGCAATTTAAAACCTGCGACTTTTTTGTAAAATAAAACTGGGATTGTATTGTTCTGCAAAAGGTGCATACACAATTGTACCATTCAACAAGGTCTAAAACCTAAGAAGACTTGCAGTAGCACAGTTGATCAAATATTAGACTGCTAATCCGTTGATTGATACTCACTCAGGCCAGCCTGTGTCAGCTGCCTCAGCCTGTTTTTGTGTGAGACACTTAGCTCTTATTTCTTCTGTATGATAATTGTCAATTAACCTTTGTATCACAAGGCAGCCTTGCCAATTTACATACGACCCAAGTAACCATCTATAAAAATTGATCAATTTGCAGAAAATTCATCAACTTCTTAAATGAAGCAAAAACATTCATAGAAGATACACATCAATCTGAAAAATTAAAATGAATTCAATAAAAGTTTGCATCAATCAGAATTACAATTAAAATATTTTAATGGACAACATACAGTGTATTCGACCTATGTCTAAAACTGTTCTTTATTTACATTGGTAATTGCCTTTTCATTTCAAACAAATTACTTGAAACTCTGTGCAGACTATCAGGAATTTAATTCAATCTAATTTTAAAATAAATAGGCTTGCCTCAAGCATGAAATGTATGCAATAGAATTGATGGCAATATTAAACACTATCTCACACACCCCTCTCTCAATTTGACAGCTGATGGTACACAAAACCCTTGGACTCATTACTCACATAGTCAAATTCTATTTGCACAGTTTCAATGAAAGATAATACCATTTTGATTTCTATGTTAAATAGAGAGATTTTACAGAACAGTAAATTCAAGGCCAAGTTTGACAACATGCTTTGAGTTAGACTTGCAATATGCCTAAACAACAATCCCCCCCCACCATATTCTCTCTTAATAATGCACTGCCATATGATGTCACCTAAAGCCTTTGATCTGTCCACCAGTTGCCAATGACCCTGCCATAAATGTCTCTTGTTTAACACATTCCCCATATAGGTAATGAGAAACTGAGCTGTAAATGTCTAGGTAGGAAGGCTAATAGATTAATAATTTGAATATAAACTTGAAAAATGTTTTAACTATATATACCATAGATCAAAACCTTATGGGCTATTACAGTTTAATTTAATACTTACTTTTATGTCCAAGATATACACCGATCTGCTGTTGCATGATGTGTGGTGGCAGATCAGGGTTTCTACTATTACTCATAACGAACGGCATAGAGTCGGATCTGCCAGTGTATTATGTTGTTGATTACTCATAACAAACTGCATAGAGTCCCATCTGCCCGTGTATTATGTTATTGATTACTCATAACAAACTGCAGAGTCGCATCTGCCAGTATTGTTATTGATTACTCCTAACAAACTGCATAGAGTCGGATCTGCCAGTGCATTATGTTATTGATTACTCCTAACAAGCTGCATAGAGTCGGATCTTCCAGTGTATTATGTTACTGATTACTCCTAACAAGCTGCATAGAGTCGGATCTGCCAGTGTATTATGTTACTGATTACTCCTAACAAGCTGCATAGTCGGATCTGCCAGTGTATTATGTTACTGATTACTCCTAACAAGCTGCATAGAGTCGGATCTGCCAGTGTATTATATTATTGATTACTCCTAACAAACTGCATAGAGTCGGATCTGCCAGTGTATTATGTTATTGATTACTCCTAACAAACTGCATAGAGTCGGATCTGCCAGTGTATTATGTTATTGATTACTCCTAACAAACTGCATAGAGTCGGATCTGCCAGTGTATTATGTTATTGATTACTCCTAACAAACTGCATAGAGTCGGATCTGCCAGTGTATTATGTTATTGATTACTCCTAACAAACTGCATAGAGTCGGATCTGCCAGTGTATTATGTTAAGGCAGATTACTCATAACAAATTGTATAGAGTCGGATCTGCCAGTGTATTATGTTAAGGCAGATTACTCATAACAAACTGCATAAAGTTGGATCTGCCAGTGTATTATGTTAAGGCAAACTGCATAAAGTCGGATCTGCCAGTGTATTATGTTAAGGCAGATTACTCATAACAAACTGCATAGAGTCGGATCTGCCAGTGTATTATGTTAAGGCAGATTACTCATAACAAACTTCATAGAGTCGGATCTGCCAGTGTATTATGTTAAGGCAGATTACTCATAACAAACTGCATAGAATCGGATCTGCCAGTGTATTATGTTAAGGCAGATTACTCATAACAAACTGCATAGAGTCGGATCTGCCAGTGTATTATGTTATGGCAGATCAGGGTCTACGTTACTTGCAGCAAGACTTTGGATCTGTGCAGTTTGCAGTCAGACTAAATTTGTAAGTGGGTATACATGGTAAGCCATCACAGGAAATCTTCAAGTGTATTGAGTCTGTTGATGTTGCCATGCAAAATCAATTGATTTTAAAACTGAACTTTTCAGAACCTTGATAGAACTAGGTCACAAGAACATCTTAATTTATTTCAAAGGCCAAAAATTCCATAAACAAGTGAATTTTGAGAATACATGTATTTCTTTTAATCCCCTTTCAACCCTTATTTATGGGCTGCAGTCACTTCACACATATTGTAAATTCATTTACCACCCTTGATCAGGGGTAGAAAAATTTTGAAAATCCATGATTGTCCTTGGGAAACCAGCCTAAAGCTCTGATCACCTGGCAAATATTGTTGGTTGCCCCCAAGGTTGCTGTAAATTCCATCATTGTTATAAATACTTTTAACTCGCCATAAATCCTTACAATGGAAAGTATCACCCAAGTTTACACACATATTTAATCTGAGATCAACTAATAAAAGATAATCTAACATTTTTTTCCTTTTCTGGCAGCGTCTTGTTGTCCATCGGCTTCCAATATGGAAAATGGCCACTCTTGACCAGAAATGTGTCTATCTTTTGTGTTTATCTCAGTTTATACAATTCATGTTATCATTAATCCAGTATCTAAACTGTCTGAGAGAGCTGTTAACTTTTCGTTTTTTTTAAGCTAAAGTTAGCCAAAATAAGCAACTGTCACATGCTCTACAGCAGGGTCTCAAACTCAGATCACCAAAAGGGCCACATGAAGACTGGTTCATTGGCCCCTAGACTGCATCACTGAAAACTTTTCATACAGTGAAAGTGGCTCATATAAACGGTAGCCAGCTGAAATGTTGGGAACAAGAATTAAATGATGTAACAATAAAAATTTTATCAAAAACTGGCTGATTGTTGAGTAAAAATTTACATTATTAATTATTTTACATATTCCAGGTGTCGTACAGGCCACAGGAAATAACTCCATTGGCCACATGTGACCCATGTGCAACTTATGTGAGACCTCTGCTCTACTGCAAGTATCCATTTCAACAACAGACCAATTAAGAAGCACAAGGTACTAAATCAGTCATTTGCTGAAAGCTATAGATAAAAGAAACCAATACCATATGGAAGTTTGTTGACAAAAGACAAACATTTTCTAGTATTATTTCTTTAAGGATTCTCAATGAGGGGCTGGTAGTATGACTGCAATTACTTTATCAGACAATTAGTGGCAGACACAGATAGATTATTGCCATTTTTTATCAACAAGAATCACCCAACACTCAACTATACAATTATACGGAGATAATTTGGGTACGCTGCTATATATGCAGAGGGACGACTCGATGATCAAAAACGTTTACCACTGAACAGACATAAAATTCCATTTAAGTTTTAACATGATAATTTATATAAATATTTTTTAAGCTGCCTGATTAGGTCAATGGAAAAAAATTGGTTGTCCAACATTAATTTATAATTGTCCCAGGCAATGGATTTTTCTACCCCTGCTGATAGGGTTTTCAAAGTCATGCATCCAGTGTTGACATATGGTACAACCTATACAGTGTTGACATATGGTACAACCTATACAGTGTTGACATATGGTACAACCTATACAGTGGTAGATTCCGAATAACAGAAAATAAATAGAATTGGGACAATGTATGATCTTATGAATAAATATTACGTTGTTGGCTCCCAGTGCCAATCTGCAAGTCATTTGAAGTCTTGAAATCATGTCATTCAATAATTAAAGCTGTTTGATCCCTATATTACTGTGCTTTTGTTTGTTCCCCACCCCCAATCCCCATGCCCTGATATGGTCATAATTGATCCATAATTAAATGATAAAAGATTGATAACAGTGAAATGGTTATATCCTGAACATAAAATATACATGTTCTAAATATTTTGACAAAACTATATAAAGTTTATTAAAACATAAAACAAATATAATGCTTTCTGTTGTTTTGGAGGATGTGCTGATGATGTAAATACACAAGTGCTACTCCATGTATAAGGTCCAAATTTTGTTGACTTGTTAAGTTGATTTCCTTTCATTCCCAATTGTGTGTATTCATGGCCAAGGTAATTAAACAACATAATGTTGTGAACTGACAACTTGATTATCACTTAAACTTAGCCCACCATGTATTATTGCAGCTGTAACAGATTGCATCACCTGACTGTACCTACGGTCATTAAGGGAAGCACTGAGGATGTCATCATTATTTTTAGGGAAACAGTGTTACTATGGATACAGTAGTCAACCTTTTATTTCTTTGGCAAGTCACATACAAACTGTGACTATTTTATCATCATTTCATTGTACCATATATGACTTTTGTTTGCAAGTCAGTGTTTACTAAGTAATGGAAACACATGAATCTAAAATGTTTTAGTCACAGGATTATTTTAAGGGGTAATTATTTAAGATTTTCTTTGAATTTTATTGATAAAATTAAAATATGGATCCAGATGAAATATAATTCAAAGTTGATGCTGACATGCTAAAAGACTGAATCATTCTACATCTGCACAATTTCATGTCTTTATTTTCTTTCTACACCCACCCCCATTGTTTTCTTTTTTAAATTTACAATTAGACCAATAGCACAAAACCAGATCTTCTGCCACATTATACAACAAAAGATTGTGCGGCCCTGGGAGGCTGAGTGGTCTAAAGCACTTGCCTTTAATGATCACTGCCATCGCACATCTGTCCACATAGTTTGAGCCTTGGGATCGGCCATTGTAAGTTTGTGAGAGAGAGCTTGGCTTTAGCTTCCTGTAGTTCAATGGTTCTTACCAAGGTTTTCCCAGGTTCTTCCTCCACCAGTTATACTGGCTGCATTGTATAGCCTATCATGTGCTGAAAAATGGAATTAACCCGTAACAGCAACAACAGATCAGGACTTGATAATGTGCAGCCAACACCACAAAGCACAGACAATAGTGTACAGACAACTGCCAATATAACAGACTTTTTTGTGTACTTTGCGAGAGTGTCCCCACACCAATATGTCGTCAACTATACATGTGACATTTGGTAAGCCCTCAAAATTTTCATCCATTTTCATACCAAAAGGTAATGCTAGACCAGTTAGGGTGCACTCAGATCACAAGCTGATTGAATCAATCATGAGGAAGCCCCTTTCAACAGCTCCTCCATGCCTTCAGTGCATGATGTTGCAGCTTCAGCAGTACGATATTGAAGTGCATCTTGTACGAGGGAAAGATTTGCCCATTAGTGATCATTTATCAAGACAATTACTTCCGGTCACATACCCAAGAGTAATCGAAGGACTCGACCTTCACGTACATACGATTAAACAACAGTTGTTTGTCACAGATCGATGGTTAGAATGTCTGAACAGCGTTATCAAAGTTAACCCACAAATGCAAACTTTGATAAAGATTATAACTCAGGGATGGCCTAGTTCACGCGCTGACTGCAATACAGATGTGCTTGAGTTCTGGAATCACAGGGATGAGCTATCTGTAGAAGATTACTTAATTTTCAGAGGTCAAAAGTTAATTGTACCAAAATGTCTCTGGCACGAGATGATACGAGCTGTGCACACTGGTCATCTGGGAGTAAACAAGACGTTAGAACGCACGACAGATAGCATCTATTTGGCCAGGCATGTCCAAAGAAATCACAGACCATGTGTTAAAATGCTCGATATGTTTCACTCACCGCGACTACAATGCTAAAGAACCTTTAATCCCACATGACATCCCACAAAGGCCTTATCAAAAAATTGGTACTGACCTGTTTGCATTTGATGGAAAAATTATCTCATGACTGTTGATTATTACAGTCGATTTTTTTGAGATAGATTTATTGCCTGACACACACAGTATCACAATTATCAGGAAAACTGAAAGTACACGTCACGAAATGGTATCTGTGATGTCTGTGTCAGCAACAATGGACCGCAATTTTCATCCCAAGAATTCGCAAACTTTGCAAAAGAATGGGGTTTCGAACACAGGACGTCAAGTCCATTACATGCAATGTCTAATGTTTTGGCAGAAAAGGCAGTCTCGATTGCCAAGAAATTTCTCACCAAAGCAAGGGACAGTAAGCAGGACCCTTATTTAGCCTTGTTAGAATATAGAAATACACCCTTGGATTGCGGCTATACACCAACTCAAATGTTACTTGGTAGAAGAACAAAATCTATAATACTGATTACAAATAAACTTCTCAAACCACAGACTGTTGACCCAACTATTGTTAAAAAGAAAATGCAGCAGTTGAAATTAAAACAAAAACAGTATTTTGACAAATCGGCAAAAGTACTTAAACCCCTTTCTGTAAATGATTCTGTGAGGGTTCAATTTGGTAAAACATGGAAACCTGCCAAAGTTATAAGAGTTCACAGCGGCAGGTCATATTCTGTACAAACTAGGGATAGTGGTGTTTACCGCCAAAATTGAAGGTTACTTAATAAAACCATGGAAAATCTGTCAGATGTGACCCCATTTGCTGCTCGCGTATTGGCTGACCCCGAAGAGCAATGTGAAAATACTCCATTTCAAATAGTTTTCCCTACAGAACCCCATTTCAATAACACTATCGCAGAATCAGGAGCTAAGACTTAGAGGTCAGATGCCCCATATATAAAACAGTCTGGAAGAGAGGTGAAACCTAACAAACTCTATGTAAATGATGAATGGATTAAGTAACATTGATAGTTATAGATAGAGAACTGAGTGCTGTTTATGTGGAAAGGCGGAGGCTGTTAACAACTGACTGGAGGCTGTTAACAACTTACCAATACATGAATACATGACAAGCAGGATGATTATTTAGGGTATAGTAAAAAAAAAAAAAATGTTAATGGTTATCCAAAATGCGTATGAACAACATTATTAATGCATTAAATATGTTTTGGACATTACTTAAGTATGTATTGTCATTATGTGATTTAGTTTCATGTCAAATCTTTATCATCGAAAATAACTATTTCTACAGAATTATTTAGATTTTGTTACCTTGTTTTATATGCTACCTTCAAAATAAAACAACTTTATTTATTTTTGTCGAAACAAGGGAAATGTTGTATTATTGAAATGGACTATACAATCTACATCATGTTTACATCTTTCTCCAATGTATATACGCATGCCCTGTTAGGGACCCGCTGTGTGGATTGTCTATATGAGTCACTCTTAGAAATAAAGTCTTGGAAGCAACACGCTTGTGTCTGTTTCAATATATACATCTCACTTGAGATAGTTTAGGACAAGAAACACATCATGGCCAACTGCCAATAGCACAGACTTAATAGTGTACAGACAACTACCAATATTACAGTTTTAACAGTGTACAGCCAACTGCCAATAGCACAGACTTAATAGTGTACAGACAACTGTCAGTATTACAGACTTAATAGTGTACTGCCTACTGCCAACAATCCAAACCAGGTCTTCTGGCACACTATACAGAAACACATCAGGACTTTACAATGTATAGTCAGGTGTCAATTACACAGAACCAGATCTGCTTGCACTATATACAACTTAAGATCAGGATTTTATACAGTCCTACTACCAACAGCACACACAGATCTGCTGGCACATTATGCAGCAAACAGTTCAGGATTTTATACAGTCCTACTACCAACAGCACACACAGATCTGCTGGCACATTATGCAGCAAACAGTTCAGGATTTTATACAGTCCTACTACCAACAGCACACACACAGATCTGCTGGCACATTATGCAGCAACAGATCAGGATTTTATACAGTCCTACTACCAATAGCACACACAGATCTGCTGGCACATTATGCAGCGGACCGCTCCGGTGGTCTAGTGGTTAGAGCGTCCGCCTCGGATGCGGGAGGTCATGGGTTCAATCCCCGGTCGAGTCATACCAAAGACTTACAAAAATGGTACTAACAGCTGCCTCGCTTGGCGCTCAGCATTAAGAGGTTAGTGTTAGGACTGGTCGGCCTGGTGTCAGGATAATGTGACTGAGTGGGACATCATGCTACATGTCTGCGGCATGATGCCCCAGTGCTAGACATCACTATAACTGCCACAATGCAGACATCGTAGCGATATGACTGAAAAATTGTTAAAGCTACATTAAAAATAATAATCACATCACATCACATCACATTATGCAGCGAACAGATCAGGATTTTAACATGCACATTTGAAACCACAAGTTGAATGTACATCACATGGATGATCTTCTGGAAGACTATGAAGGTCTTGTTGGATAAACAGTAAACAAAAGTGAATATGACAGCGAAGGACCATTATGTATCCCCTCCTACTTGAAGTTATCTTATGAGTGCAGATTGTTAAATGGTGCACGGGCAATTAAGATGGGACTAGTGTATCACTCATACTTTGTATACAGAAGAGTTCAATATACTTTACTGAGTCATGAAATATTATAAATGTATTGGCAAACACTCAATAAAAAAGGGAAACCCACAATGCAAAATACTTTCAAGAGAAGTGCAAGAAATTGTACAACAACCTATAAAACTGTAACGTGATTTTGAACTTCTTAGACTACAGGTATCTGTTATATAAAAATATCCATAACCTTCAATATTTTGAAAAAGAACACTGTTCATTGCTCTTTACAATATAATGAAACCTCTCATCACCAAAACCTAACAAAAAATGAAGGAAAAGCCCCATCCCTTTCTTAATGTCAATAAATTGTAACTTAGTAAACTAAAACCATTTTACACTGAAAGAAACTTTTGGTTCCAAAGGTCAATGTGAAATCCATAAAACTTAAACTTTATTGGAGTATGTGACCAGTCACTAATATTTAAACAGCCAAAATTCTATAAATATACAATAAAAAATAATACCGATTAAGAAACACACACAGATACAATAAAATCCTAATTATAACAAATGTACATTAATTTTTTTAATCTACCTCTGTATATTTGATTGTATGCTAGAGGGCAAATAACCACATTGCATTCATAGGTAAAAATATAAATCCTATTATGGTTATTTTTATTAAAATTTAGAACCTACCATAACAAAAAATAAAATTTGGTCCACAGGAATTTGAGTCTTGAAAGTTTTCACCAAACAATATCTGATGATTTATAAAACAAAACAAGGCAGCAGTGGTGTGCATATAGACAACATGATCAAATTAAACTTGCTGTAAAATGTGTGACCTTGGTATCAAGGTCAAAACAACAGAGCATGCATGTTGCAGAATGAACTGTCTTAGCATCATAACGTTTTGAACAAAATCCATCCTGACGTTTTGGTAATATATACAAATCAAAATTTTTTACACTAACCAGAATGCAAATTTTCTATTACTGTAACCTTGACTTCAGGGTCAAAGGAGTACATTTGCATATCAAATGAATTAATTTCCTTATCATCATAATTATTCACAACCAAATATGAAGAAAATCCAAGAGGTTTTGGAAAATATAAATTAAAAAAAACCCCCAAAACATTATTGCTTTACTTCCTACTAAAGTCAGCTTGGCAAAAATGAGGCTTAACTCAAATTATTATATTCATTTGAAAATTCATGTTTCATTATATGACCTGTTTATTTTTTTCATACATATTTTGTCAGAACAGAATACTTTTCAATAATAATTAGGTGGAATGACTAAAATGCCTATCTCAAATCCTTTTCAAGAAAATTGCTTCTCCGCCACCACCCCCAAACAATTTTAAGTTTTGTTCTTTGTGCTGACACTTGTCTGGTGCCATCATGTGCATGTATGCAATGGAATGATCAATTTCTTATCTGCCATTTCCTCTTTGTAGAAAACAGAATTACAGTAGATTTCTGTACGTTAAAAGCAAACAATATGAATTACTGAATAAGCCCACCATACATGAAAACCTACCAAAAAGACTTGTTTATATTATCTATTAACTAATAAAGCCTGTAGATCGAACCCCTATCTCATACCCTGTCTAGTGTACTTGAAGCAATATTTCAATAGGTAAGTTTTTCATGGTAAAGTAGAACCTGTCTTGATAAAACACTCCTTCTGACAATAAAAATAATAATAATGGTTTCTCAAGATAGGTGGTCTCCCATGAGGGGTAATAATACTATATAATCAATAAATCTGTGCATGGAGAACATGGTCTCTCAAGACAAGTGGCCTCTCATAGCAGTGGTCTCACAAGACAGGTTTTACTGTACCTGCAAAATGTATGTGAACACCATATATTTTCAATGCATCATACATATTTTTGAGAAAGAAGGGGATCAGTGATTTATGAGAATGTCAACCTGTACTTTATACATGTATAGTAATTTGTACAAAAACAAAAACTGCCTGCCCTGCAATGCCCCAACTCACACACTCTAACTGATGTGTAACTCTAAAGACCTAAATGAGGACTCTATGACAGTTAATTTCACTGCTCTAGTCTCTAAAAATATAACTATGTTTACAAGAATCTATCCCAAATATACTAAATTAATGTAGCAGAATTGTAACCCAATCTGTAAATATCTGGCAATGTCTGATAAACGCATCTCTTCGATGACATTGGTTGGCCTCATAATTAAACTATATTCTGACTTTGGACAATTTTTCATTTGGTATAAATATTACAGGAAAATGATAAACTGATGCAAAAATGTAATAAACTTCACTTCCATTGTAAAATTTTCATTAAAATATAGTAACCATACTATGAGGTGTCTCAGTGGTTAATGTGTTTGGCTCATGATCAAACTGGTGCTGGTTTAAACCTTACATTGGGTCAGCCTGGGTCTGCTATGATGGTGTGTCATTGGGCAAGATACTTTACTCAACTGCTTTAGCAATCTTGTGCTGCTATACCCTAAAACATCCAATCAAACCAAACAAAACAACAACCATGCATGTACAAACATACATACATACATAGCTAATGTATGTGATAGTTTTCTGACAGGGAAGTTAGTTGACCATACTTACTGATGACCCACTCAGAGTGTGTGCTACAAACAGAGTGTGTGCTACAGCAGTTGTATTTACTAGTTATTAAATACACAAGCAATTAAACATCCACTTAAAGTATAAAAGGAAAGAACATTTTCCTGTCTGAACAGCTGGGACATTAAGTACATCCATCTGGTTTCAAAATATGTTGTTCTAAATCTAATTATCCGGGAAATATACACCCATTCAATTTATAAGAGCGTTATTATATATTATTTTTTATGATAACAATCTGCATATTTTCTCTTTTAATAACAATCTGCATATTTTCTATTTTAAAAAATGTATGTTTACTTTATAAATATATTTTCCTTTCATAATCATAATACCATGATAAAATATACTGACCAAAAAATTTGAACAAAATCAGGGCATTCAAACTGATAAGGATATTTATCTAACAGCTTAGCCACGTTTGACAGTTATTATACAATAGCACAGCTCTCTCCAGTCACATTTTAGTTCCTTCAACTTGCATTCAACTTTATTCTAAATAATTTAAATGTGTATTTTCAGGTGTAACATAACGCTTGGTGGGCGACAGACATAAGACTGTACTGACACTTAACGGTAGCACATATTTCTCCAATTCATTTTAAAATTCCACAACCTTCCATTGAACACCTGTGTTGATGAATTCACCTGCAGGGTTTCCAGTGCATATTGGCTTGTTAGGAAATCAAACACCCTGCAGTTATATTTGTTCCCAGAATAAACTGTATTATTCTATTTATTAAACAAGAGAAACACATTCTACGTAAAATTTTACAGTGGTTTTTATTTGAATGAATATGAGCATTCCAGTGAGTACTCCAGTGTATCAAATAAAAATCGAATTTAATGAAATGTACTAAATCATAAAACAGAACATGACAGAGTTATCAAATTGAATCGAATAAAGTGGTGATCTTCATTTCAATACTGTAACCCTAAATCTGGAGATTTTCCACTGACATTAAACGATCATAAAAACTGTTACATTGACTGACACTGAAATACAACACCCTCTCAGACTGATTCATTTTACCACAAAAAAGTCTGGTAACAAAGTTATGTAAGGAATCCAGTGGAGAGGAAGTGAACACAAACTATGTGTAGCAGTCAATGAATGCCAGTATACATGTATATAACAAGGAGATAGGTGTATTTTACATGCATATCCTCAAGCTTTGCTGAGCTTAAAAATATTCATAAATAGCTGCACATCTAAGCTAACAAACATTTTACTTGCATTTAAAGCATTCTACAGCCAAACTTGCCAATAAGAACTCTCAGTGGAACACAACAGTTTGATCTTTATGGATGGATGTCATTCATGCTGAGGTTAAACTCCAAATGACCATAACAATAAAGGTCCCCTTAACACTATCTTTATGAGCATGTGTCCTGTATATGGAGTTTTCTTTATGTAAGGAAGTATCAAATAAGGCAGGCTCTTCTAGTCCATCAACAACATATATATATATATATATATATATATATATATATATATATATATATATATATATGTGTGTGTGTGTGTGTGTGTGTGTGTGTGTTTCATGTAATGAAGTATTCTATTTTGTATGTTCTTCCTGGAGTTAAAAAATAAAAGCAGGGTGTCACTGTACTTGTACCTGGAAATTCAGTATAATCTACAGGTAATTACACTGTAAAACTCATTTCATTCACAGGGTGACAAAACATTGTTTGAAATACTATCCTTTGTGCATAATTATGGAGAACATTTGTCACTTACAAAGAACAAGTGAAATATGTGGACAGAAACAGTACACAAAATTCATGTCCTATGTACAGAATTTTTCAGTTATTCACCCTTCAGCTTGCTTTATTTTCAATTATTTAAGAAGTCTTGCAATTTAAAAAAAATAATGCATTATTGTGAAAGAAATGAGAGTTGAACAATATTTTGTACTTTTTAATTATCAAATCACCATAGCTAGAATGAAAATGTTCTAAAATGCAAATAAATCCATACACATCAGATTGCATTGTGACTACATGTAAAATGCAAACAAACTGTACATGTGCTCAGCCTGCATTGGAATTACATTTTGTTGATCTTACAAGACTGGGACCCTAATCATCCTAAATGTGTACCAATGTCTTGATCATCATAACAGCAGTACAACACTTGCATCCAATTTCGGGACTAACCATTTCAATTTCAAATAAGAGGGTAGGGCAGAACCTGGGATTTTTAAAAAAAATTCCAATTACCTTGGAAAAATATTGTGGCTATGATTTATTGCACACACAAAAAAATGTTGTAACTATATTAGTTGATGAAAACAAGCCATACTGAGGTATAAAAGTTTAAATAATGAAAGAAAAGTACAAGTCTGCCTCCCCCAATCAAATTGTTTTACGTTAAAGCCAACAATTTTTTTCTTTAAACAGTGGCTTTATTGTGATATGGTAACAGTTCAAAATGTAACCATCACTCCAGTACTATTTTATAAGAATTTTATGAGTTTACAACATATAATATACAAGTCTGGAGTAGTTTAGTGTGTACAAACCTATCAAATGATGTCTACTGTACGTCTTGATTTATTGTCGTGAAGTACATGAACTTTTCATTGCACACTCATATTGTCAAGGTGAAAATAAATCTCATTATTTATTCAGTGTAACATGTTATTCCAAGCTAAACAACAGCTTTTGTACAATTTCAGACAACTATTTGTGAACATACATGAATTACACTGACAATAAGTACATGTATGAGTGGAAGTAAAGTTGGATCTTCACTTGATTTAAAAGTCTTTTTACTTCATTTGAAAAATCTGTATCTATTCTAGTGATACATTATGACTATAATTGGAAAGTTCTGCTACTCAAAGGATAAGAAGTGGCAAAACTTTTGACTTACTTTTTGGCATAAATTCTGTTTTGTGAACACAAGAGATCATGTACTCTTCTGAATCCTGTATCTTACCTAACTGTACGTGGATTGATGAGCGATATACAATCTTAGGTTTCCCTTTCCTTTGGCTCATGGTGGAGTAAAATTAATCTCACATAATCCATATGCATTATCTAGAATATAGTCACATGTACACAGATGTAGTGTATATCCTGCTCTACATGGGCATAATTTCCTTTCAGGGAGGGAGAATTTCCCACAATGAGGTCAAAAGCCCAGTGGCAATGGTTAATAGTTTGAGTAATGATGAAACAGGCTACAGTGTTGCCACTAAAACTGAGACACTTCCTGTGATAAAAATAACTTGGGGGAATCTAAGAGGTGCAGATGGGATCAACAACACCAATTTGTTTAACAGTATTAAATAATTTCTCTTTCTCTATTGTTAATTTAGATAAAGAGATTACAGTTTCTACTCTCATGGAAAAGCAAAAAGTACTTTTGTTTTGTTCAAATATATTTTTCAACTTTTTCTAATATTATATAAAGTTTGAAATCATTTTTATAAAATTCCTTGTAACTTCAGAAATGTTTAAATTTTTTTTCATCTTTCACACAAAATTATTTCTCCCTTATCTATAAGAAACTTAAATTCTTCTTGTTTTTATTTCCTCCCCATAATATATCAAGTATCTTGCAAAAAATAAATCTTAATAAACACAGCAACAATAAAAATGCCCTTTTCATATTCACTTATCCCATGGGTCACCCCTACGAACTGACATTTTTCATATCTTTTTTCACCCCAGACTTTGAGCACATTCTAAGGTAAGCAGTGAAGCAGTTCCAGAGTTATCTCTTGTGTGTACCCATGTTTATGTCCCCTATCAAGAAAAAGAAAGAAAGAAAAAAAGAAAAAAGAAAGTTACCAGATACACCATACACCAACCAATCGAAATGAATCGCAAAAACCCTGAAAAGGGATAAAGTTACATGCAATACAAACCTGGATTTCTATACAAGTTTATACCTACTGTCACAAAACTGACCATACTATTTGCAGTCACATTGTTCATGGTACTGATAATACAGTATATACGATGTTTTGGATGGCAATACAATCTGTGTGAACCTATTATTTGGAAGATCCACAGCCATGATAAATTTCTTTTGTATGAGAAGAAAGGTACTTTCCTAAACTCATTTACAATACTTGTCTTTTAGCAGTGTAAACATTAGTCACTAATTTATTTGAAATGTCTGGGGAAAGAAGCATGTAAGGACAAAATATCATAGAACCCATTGTCATGGATCTGCTTAACTGACAGTAAATGGTCAATTTATGAATTACTTGTCAAATTTATAGGTGATGAGATAATAGAAGTTTACAATTTGTAGGTAAAAACAAAACAATTACTACCTTTAGATAAATAATTTCTATGAGACAGCATTTGAGATTTAGAAACTGATATTTTTCAAATTAGATGACAATATTTTGTGTTATAAATATTTTAATATAAAATTCCAGTTATTCCACAGAATAAACTTCCACTGTGCAAAAGTTGGTACTTTAACAATAATAACTTCTGCAGACCTAATGGAAATGTTCAATATTTACCCAAATGATGTCAGTCACATTAGAACTAATGTTTATAAAGACTCTTTGATACCCTCCATTTCAGATTAAATGCAAATTTGCATAATATTTAGATTTATATGAATTTAATATTTTTCAAGAAGTTTGAGATAACTTGATGCTTTTCCCCTAAATATCCTTCCTGCATGATTGCACAGGCCAAGCACAGCTACCTCCCATGTTTTAGGACATATTACAACCAGAGTTATCTCCCATACACCATGGACATATATTGCTTTGCAGTCAAATGAAGTGGATTTATAATTGAAGACTGTTTATTTTAGTGAGTGATTTTACTCCTTCAGTTTGATATATTTCAATGCCAAATCCATTTCTTTGTTAAACTGCTAACTTTCCAGAAAAATACTGTATGTAAATACAATAACCATCACACCATCAAATACCAGCTGTCATTGGGAGAGTGAACGAATTTGTTTGTCATCTTTAAATGTCCACCCTTCTCTCCCGTTTCTGACATAAATTTACAGAATGAAAAATTATAATAATACCTTTCCTTTACTACTGAAAAGAGTCAGAGCGGTTTAATGTGGATGGCACTGGACCAGCAGGGTTTGGGTTTGATTCCCACTGTGTGATCTACCTGGATCAGCAATATGCAATGGCAGATCAGAGTCTATGTTGTTTGCAGTTGGATTTAACTTAAAAGCAAATATAAACAGTTCATAAAATCAATGTCTTCCAGGGAGTCCACGATACTGAATGTGTGTGTGTGTGTGTGTGTGTGTGTATATATATACACACACACACACACACACACACACACACACACACACACACACACACACACATCATATTTCCATTTCACAGAGAATGAATAGCCCGAGGTTTATGTTCATAAAAATAATGTAAAATATACTCCCTGACTGGCTGCATTACAATTTTTATAAAATACACAGGCAGGTTACAATTTATGTAAAATTTACACCCTGTCTGTCTGCATTATTACAATTTTTGTAAAATACACATGCAGATTACAATTTATGTAAAATATACTTCCTGACTGGCTGTGATGTGATGTGATGTGATGTGATTATGATTTTTAACGTAGCTTTAACAATTTTTCAGTCATATCGCTACGATGTCTGCAGTGTGGCAGTTTATAGTGATGTCTAGCACTGGGGCATCATGCCGCAGACATGTAGCATGATGTCCACCCAGTCACATTATCCTGACACCAGGCCGACCAGTCCTAACACTAACCTCTTAATGCTGAGCGCCAAGCGAGGCAGCTGTTAGTACCATTTTTGTAAGTCTTTGGTATGACTCGACCGGGGATCGAACCCACGACCTCCCGCATCCGAGGCGGACGCTCTAACCACTAGGCCACCCCTGACTGGCTGTATTACAATTTATGTAAAATTGACACCCTGACTGTCTGCATTATTACAATTTATGTAAAATTGACACCCTGACTATCTGCATTATTACAGTTTATGTAAGATATACTCCCCGACTGGCTGTATTACAATTTTTGTGAAATATACACCCTGACTGGCTGTATTGCAATTTATGTAAACTATACACCAGGACTGGCTGTATTACAATTTATTTAAAATATACACTCTGACTGCCTGTATTGTAATTTATGTAAAATATACACCCTGCCTGGCTGTATTGCAATTTATGTAAAATTTACACCCTGGCTGTCTGCATCATTACAGTTCACATAAAATTTACACCCTGACTGTTTGCATTATTACAATTTATGTAAAATTTACACCCTGGCTGTCTGCATCATTACAGTTTACATAAAATTTACACCCTGACTGTCTGCATTATTACAATTTATGTAAAATTTTACACCCTGGCTGTCAGCATCATTACAGTTTACATAAAATTTACACCCTGACTGTCTGCATTATTACAATTTATGTAAAATATACTCCCTGACTGGCTGTATTGCAATTTATGTAATATATACACCCTGACTGGCTGTATTGCAATTTATGTAAAATGTACTCCAGGACTGGCTGTATTGCAATTTATGTAAAATATATACCCTGACTGGCTGTATTGCAATTTATGTAAAATGTACACCAGGACTGGTTGTATTGCAATTTATGTAAAATATACACCAGGTCTGGTTGTATTGCAATGTATGTAAATATACACCCTGACTGGCTGTATTACAATTTATGTAAAATGTACACCCTGACTGGCTGCTTTATTATAAACCTTTGTTGAAACACCAACATATTTTTGAGGACAAGATTGTTTATGTACTTGCTTATTACAGATGAATGGATCTCATCAAATTTCCAGACATAAATCAGACTAGATCAGTAACACTGATTTGATCTTAGGGCATTATGAGTGACAGGAGATCATTTAACTAGAATTATATAACACTGTGTAAGCCAGACTAGACATTTTATAACATGGGTTGTTTAATTTTGTTACCAATAGTAAGATACAGCAGGGAGGCATACAACAATTTTTGTTTTCTTTAGTAAGGTTAACTACTGGAGAACAGTTCCAGATATATGGCATAGGAACTACCCATCAGAGACTAACAATTAACTGGTCTTCAAGACACCTGTCCACAGAGATAACTTCTCTGAATTCCCAAGTGTCCTTTATACACAAGTTTCACTCTACTGATATCCAATCAATATACACTAACTGTATTACATTTTTCCATACAGCAACAAATAAAGATGGGGTGGGGTGGGGAATGTAAGATAATTCCCAGCAATAGTCTTATAGTATGCAATGTTTGGTATACAAGAATCAAATTTTACAAATAGTACACAGCTGATATTTATCCCCACTTCCATTACTAGTGATGTAAGTACATGTAATACCATCTGGAGAAACTTTGGAGGCCTAAGAGTGAAACTTTATACTCCCTCCTCTCCCCCCCCCAAAAAAAAAGATTAGTGCTGCCACACCCTCTTCATAACAAGCAAATCAACTTAAAACTTATCAACAATAGTCTCTTTGTTCATTTCTATGAAATTTATTTAGATTTTCTTTGAAGTTAAACAATCTTTAATCATAAATGGACCTTATCACTTTTTAGCTATAGCTGCACAAATTTTTACATAATTAAAAATGAAAACTAGAATGTGAATGTAATTAATTGAATTACTTGATAGACAAAGAAAAGAGCTATATATCAGCTATAAATGGAATCTTGCTAAAGATAAAAAAAATGGTGACAAAATGGTATTATTCGATGTAAAATGTGTAGAAAACCTGACCTATAACAAAGTTGTATTTTTAACATTCTTTTAAGTTACAGCTTTCCTAATGCATAGGGTGCTGTCATATTTGTTAACTACAGCTTTCCCAATGCACAGGATATTTTCATATTTGTAAGTTATAGTTTTCCCAATAGATAGTTCCCGAATGACGTCATCAGCCACCATATTTGTGGTCAGCTGGCAGATTTACCGTTGACTTTATATGGTGTTTGGAAGTTGAAATAAATTCATTGAATCTCAAGATACTTTTACGAAAGTTACATACATAAACAGAACACAATTCAAGCTTTCTGCCAGTATCTATATTTGTGATTTATAAGTTGACTTTGCTTCAGTGTACCTCGTTAAAAATGGAAAATTTTGGTGATCACATATAGGAGAAATTGCCAGGTTTCCCATCATCCAGGTAAAATGGGCAAAATATAGTCTACTAGTGATGTCATCGGGAAGCATCTATGCTCAGGGTATTTTCATATTTGTAAGTTATAGGTTTCCCACTGCATAGGTTGTTGTCATATTTGTAAGTTTTAGTTTTCCCAATGCATAGGGTATTGACATATTTGTAAGCTATACCCTTCTCACTGCATTGGTTGTTGTCATATTTATTAGTTATACCTTTCCCACTGCATAGGGTGTTGTCATATTTGTAAGTTATAGCTTTCCCAATAAGGTGTTGTCATATCTGTAGTTCTAGTTTTCCCAATGCATAGAGTGTTGTCATATTTGTAAGTGATAGTTTTTACAATGCATATTTATAGTTTTCACAATAATAGGGTGTGGTCATATTTGTAAGTTATAGCTTTCTCAATGCATCAGGTGTTGTCATATTTGTCAGTTATAATTTTCCCAATGCATAGTGAGTTGTCATATTTGTAAGTTCTAGTTTTTCCAATACATAGGGTTTTGTCATATTTGTAAAGTTACAGTTTTCCCAATGCATAGGGTGCAATCATATTTGTAGCTCTCAATATATAAAAGTAGTAATTATCCATACCGTAACAATGCTTAGTGCATTCCAATTATGAAATAAGTTGACAGCGGACTGAAAGTGTATGTGTGTGTATGATTTGGATTTTAACCTAGATTTACAATTTTTGCAATCATATCACTATGATGTCCCACCCAGTCACATTATCCTGACATCAGGCAGACCAATCCTAACACTAGCCTCTCAATGCTGAGCGCAAAGCAAGGCAGCTGTTAGTACCATTTTTATAAGTCTTTGTTAAGACTTGGCAGGGATTTGACCCAGTGACTTCCTGCATCCTAGGCGGACACTCTAATCACTAAGTCCACTGGAGCAGTCGACTGAAAGTGACTCAAAGTATTGGCAAATTTTAGCAAGTTTTGAAATAATTCAAATGAATATAATTTAATTTCACATTAAAAATACATGTCAAAGCAATACTTAAATTTTAATGTCAATTACTGTCTATTCTACTCATTTATATTCTTTATTATGAATAGAGATTTATCTGAAAAAAATCACCAACTTGTGTTTCTTATCATGACAACAAAAGCCATGTACAACCTTTATGCTTGGGATGACCACTCCACAGTTCACAACTCACTCCATCAGTCCACCGTATTCCATCCATCCCTAATCCACCAACCCACTTAATGGCCCACCACTCTGCTCCATTCTGACCCATCACTCCACTTCATGGCCCACCACATTAATATATTTCCCCTCCCCTACCATCCAAATAATTCACTCCCCATGGCCCATCCCCTCACTACATGTTTTTAAGATTTGGTAAGGGCATTCCTATATAGTGTCTGTAGTCATCTAGAGTTGACACACACTCTCAAAGGATGGTATTGATTATCAGTTGATGCCCCTATTTATTCCATTTCATTGTTCTCCCTAGCTGACAAATGCAGCCAGAACATCTGTTAGGTGTGTGTCTTTCAGAGAATACTGGTAATTGAATTTACACACATCTGTTAAATGAATCAGTAGCCTTGTTTGATGCCACTATGATCAAGGAGTTTTTATTTTATTTCCTTAATGGGTTTCCATTCACATGAGAAAGCCACTGTGGCTCCTTGGTCAGCATGCCAAACCCACAATAAAAACTTGGCAGTTCAAAACCTACCATGAGATCAGCCTAGGTTGGCTATGGTGTTGTGTCCTTGAGCATGTCACTTTATTCCAACTGACGGATCGCTGATTCTGTAGACCTATCATTATGAATGCACATATAGGGTTTAGACATTTGACACTGAACAGCACATCAACAAAACAAGGTTATATTGTCTACTGTAATGCAATTGGAGTTTTAAAGCATCCTGTCCAAGGACACACTATAAGTAGCACTAACCTGGGTTGTTGAGATGGATTCGAACCTAGACCATTTTTGGTCAGGTGCCTGGCATGGTAACCATCAAGTCACCAAGAATCCTGATGAGTTTAAGGGCATGTCAGCACAATACTGGCTACATAATTCTGATTAAAAGTCAAGTTCTAAATATGTACGGGTTAAGAATTGCAAAACAAATTAAGAAAGATAAACCCATCCCATAAAACATAAACATACAGATCCACAAGATAAAAGAATTGGTTAAAATTTCCTAAAAATGCAAAACAATACAGGTAACCAATACAGAATCCTATACATACTGGGTCAAAATCTGTTATATAAACCATTCCTAAAATTCAAAAATTTTAAAATCATCATAAATCTTCTTAATTAAATTCATATAAAACAAACTTCTCTCACACATGGTGGATGCCACTTCTCTTGCAGGGTGGATGCCACTACTCTTACATGGTGTATGCCACTACTCTCACAGGGTGGATGCCACTACTCTCACACCCTACTCTCACAGGGTGGATGCCACTACTCTCACATGGTGGATGCCACTACTCTCACTGGGTGAATGCCACTACTCTCACATGGTGGATGCCACTACTCTCACAGGGTGGATGTCACTACTCTCACAGGGTGGATGCCACTACCACTACTCTCACATGGCAGATGCCACTACTCTCACGGGGTGGATGCCACTACTCTCACATGGTGGATGCCACTAATCTCACAGGCTGAAAGTCAATACTCTCACCAGATGGAGGTCAATACTTCCTACAAGGTGTCCCTGCAGTCAGTGAACGCTGGCGAGATATGGACTCTGAATGAAGTTCACCCTTTAAGAGGCATTGGCCAGATATGTGTCCTACATGGGAGCAGCACACTACCACCTTACCTCTTTGATTTGTTTCATACAAGGGATACCACTCTCCAATAATGTGTTGGATGTTCTGAAGCCTGTTTGTGGAGTTTTCATTCCACATATTTTACCACAGTACAAATAACTTGTATATTTATATGATATTTGAAGTCAGTATTTGGAATCTTCCATTTTGAAATGGGTGGCTACAGGACAGTTTGAGATTTTTATCTGCCCTTTCAATACCATTAATACCAATGTTGCTAGGCAGCCTACAGTACAGAATACCTCTTCCAAGATTTTATGACAATAATGGGTTGTCAGCATGGGAAAGGAATTCCAAAAGATGAAGAAATTTGTTTTTTCTTCAGAAATTTTAATGTAGTTCAAAGATTTGAGAATCACTGAGATTTGTGTGATAAAATGATGTCATGGGTGTTGCAATGGCAGACACAGCTTTGTCTTCATCTTTTGAACTGTCTGTATACAAGGATTTTCCAATACGATAGCAGGCTCCAAACTCATTGTATATATATATATATATATATATATATATATATATATATATATATACACACACACTCTGAAAAATTAGTCAAAAACTAATACATCGCAAATTCTCAAGTAGAAATACTTACATAATAGTAAATTCAAAATCTATCATCCAATTTTTCTGAAATTTTCAGTATACACATGTATTGCAATGTTAATGAGGATTTTGATTTTGTACATATACTGTAATGCTAATGAGGCGTACATATACTGTAATGCCAATGAAGAGGTGTACATGTACTGTAATGCTAATGAGGCGTACATGTACTGTAATGCCAATGAGGAGGTGTACATGTACTGTAATGCTAATGAGGCATACATGTACTGTAATGCTAATGAGGTGTACATGTACTGTAATGCCAATGAGGAGGTGTACATGTTCTGTAATGCCAATGAAGAGATGTGCATGTATTGTAATGCTAATGAGATGTACATGTACTGTAATGCCAATGAGGAGGTGTACATGTACTGTAATGCCAGTGAGGAGGTGTACATGTATTGTAATGTTAATGAGGTGTACATATACTGTAATGTTAATGAGGTGTACATATACTGTAATGCTGATGAAGAGGTGTGCATGTACTGTAATACCAATGAGGAGGCCAGAATTATCTATGCACCAGTGATCTATAAATTGCCTCTGCACTAAATAACATTATGTATTGTTATGCCATTAAACACCAAACCAAATCAACCATGTGGCAGATTTACCTCCCTTACAATACTTAACTGTTTATCATCAGACATTATTGTAGTTGCCTTGGATTCAAAGTGAAATTATGAAATGCACAATGTTTTGTGGCTGCATTATTATCAGTAGTTTTGGTGTACAAATAATTATAACTATAATTATAATTTTCAGCTAATTATTAAGTGCAAATATTGTAAAATATGGATAATACATGTATGAGCATCCTCCAGGAAACCAAGTGTATGACATTTTTTCCAGTGCATGCAGGAAAGCAAGTGCATGATACACATGGATTTTTCAGTACATACAGGAAAACAAGTGAATGGAATAATGATCTTCTGATATATACAGAAAAACAAGTGTATGGCACACATGGATCTTCCACTGCATACAGGAAAACAAGTTCATGGAACATGTGGATTTTCTGGTCAATATAGGAAAATAAGTGTATGGCACACATGGATTCTCCAGTGCATGCAGGAAAACAAATGCATGCCATGTAAAAGGATCTTCTGGTACATTCTGGAAAACAAGTGTATGGCATACATGGATCTTCCAGTATTTCATACTTAAAATTAGCAATTACATCTGTACGGCACACATGGATCTTCCAGTATTTCATACTTAAAATTAGCAATTACATCTGTACGGCACACATGGATCTTCCAGTATTTCATACCAAAAATTAGCAACTACATCTGTACGGCACATATGCATATTGCAGTATTTCATACTCAAAATTAACAACTACATTGGTATAGCACACATTGATCTTCCAGTATGGTATTTTATACTCCAAATTAGCAAATACATCAGTACGGTACACATGGATCGTCCAGTATTTCATAAAAAAGAATTATCACATGCATGTATGTGAAAGATATAAGATACTGAAGACACATTGTTTTGTTTAAATAATTGCTTTATATTTCATTTCATGATCAGCACAGCTTTCTAAGAACTTTATTCACATAGTTATTTCCTTCCTTGCTTCTGTCAAAACCCATCTCAATAGTGTACTTGTACCTAGCTTAGTACTGTTGATGACTACTAGTTATTATTACTTTACAAACAGTTGTATCATGATTTAGATCAAAATCAAAGTTGATCAGTGCATAAAAATTTTATTTCATTAAACAAAATTAAGTATGTATGTTTATTATCTAAATCTGACAGTATTATCATGATCAGATCTGACAAAGTTAAACCATTATGAAGAAAACTACTGGTTAATTATGATTTGCAAGTATATATTTTCAATACCAAATTAGCAGGTATGAAACATGACAATTTGTACAGATATATTATGAATACCAAATTAATTGGTATAAAATATTACAATACAATTACATAGGATTCTTTTATAAATATTGCACAATGATTTCATTTTAAAAAGTCATTAACTCATTTTAAAATTTTAAAATTGTACAAATTGGGTATGATACTGATATGTATATCTTCTATTAATGAATGGTTAATTACAGCTGCAAATTATTATTTTATTCATTTTAGAATTGCTATGATTGCTACAGATGCTAAATTTGCAATGCTACAAATGGAAATTTACATGTACATCTCATATCTATGTTGAACTGGGAGCAATTCAGGTCAGTTCTACAGTATAGTGTCAATATATCCTTATCTAATCAAATCAGAGCATATTATTAAAGGCATGTCCTAATCAAGTACAAGTTTCACCTTTTGCCTTCTATAAGTACATGATAAAGTTTGAAATATGACCATAAGAAGCTGTTATGGTAGTCTCCTCAAGTCAATACAACTTTGTCAGGTCAATAAAACCCCGTATTTTGCCTCTAATCTATAACATCAGTGTACAAGAACTTTCTGACCAAAAAGACTTTCTTTCTATCTCTGTCTGACACTCTGAGAGTCTCAAAGACATGCCACAGGAGTTCCTTTTAACTCATTCCTACTTGTTCATCTTCAATGATTTATTGTAAGCTGTATTCTATAGCACAATTGGGCATGTTTCAATTTTACCCAGATCTGGGGCACTATAAAAAATGACCTCTGATTTATGAATATAAAGCTCAATGAATGGATGGAAATCAGGACTCAATCGGTAACCTTATTCATGTGATTTTGTGTTCATTCATTCAGAAAATGATTGTTTCACATGCAATATGTTAATTTAGGTCACGTTGTTTGGTACCATTTTAACTTAATCATTGGGGAATAGCCCTATGAGCCATTTGTCAGCTGTCAAATCTTGACACATATACAAATGTCTATGAATATCAAGAAACTTAATCAACATTGGTTAGATTTTTGCAATGAATATTGGGAGATGGTCTCTTGATTGACAGGGAATGTACAACATTATATAAGAAACCTCATTATGTTAATTTTTAAATGATGAACTTTTTCTGACTCACCACTTTATCATCTGAATCATAATAAGGCTCAGTACTGCAAGATTACAAAACACATATGGATACAATTATCAATATTTACTAATTACAATTTTAATAAAGCATACACAGTTTTTATTCATTTCATGCCTGTTATTATATATTGACTTAGCAATTATGTATATGTACCATGCATTTATCTTTCACTTCCTCAAAGAAAAAATATTGCTTTTACTGTGAGTCAGCCATATAGTAATTATTCTTTGCTAACTGTCAAAGTGCAATCTATCAAAGTGACATACTTGGAAAAGAAAGGGAAATAACATTCAACACAAATGTGAAAATGTATTGGTTATAAAGCAACAAAGCATTTTTTTTCCTAAACAAAAGACCAGATTTTTCTTCTTTTAGTTCATCTAGAAAAGACATACCTAGAATGTTTACAGACATAGGGATGGACATGCACATGGACACCAAAAGACATACCTAGGATGTGTATAGATGTATGGATGGACATGCACATGGACACCAAAGTGATCCATATGCTAAATGTTCACATTTAATTTAACAAGAATGTACAAACACAAAAGAATGAATGAAATTTTAACACTGAAGTTAATCTAGAGCGTGGATGGATGTATGGCGGAAACACACAAATAATGCTATGATATGAAAGTGATAGCTATATCAAACTTCAATCAGGGCTGGCTTGACAAAGATGGACTGGCTTATGCAATATTGATGACATGATATCATGACATATAATTTCACACTTGGGTTTTTCTCCATTCTCCCAATAATGCATTTCATTTACATTGGCTTGGGATTTGCTTTTTTGACAAACAAATATAGAGGTTATCAAAATATTTTTCATGCAACTGTCTTCAATATTAACTTTGGCCATTTATCACAGTGAGCAATGTTGCACAACTTTCACGCCCTAGTCAGTCATAATGACATAGTGAAGTCTTATCAAACATTTATATTTGTGCAGAATGTATCCTCATGTGTGAACAGCGTAGATCTCAGTTTTACTAAAAATATCATATTTTCTTCTAAAAATTGAGATTATCTCAAGTATTTCGTGGTTTGGAACCATAAAGTTTTCTATGCAAATTAAAAGGCCATTAAAGGGAGTAAAATATATTAATAACATTCCAAATTCACCTGAAAACAGTATTAAAAAAATGTCTTATGAAACTTTGAGCATCTGGTTACATTTGACAAATTCATCAATTCATTTTTTAAGAATGAAAAAATTGGAGGTGCACAATTTTAAACCATTCAAATTTTTTTACAACCTTCCTACTGTATTTACATTGATACACAATCTCAATATTGTCAGAAATCTCCAGCAACATAATTCCTTTGATAACTATACTTGAGCTAGGTTTTTGAAGAAAACAATTGCATATTTCATTTGAAATGTGAAACTATTTAATATTATTGTTATGAAAAAGTTTTAATGCGCTTCAGTTTTTATAAGCAATTTAGTGCACAAATTAAATTTGTACAAATATGTTTCATTGGCAAGACTTAAATACTAGGTAGGCTTTGTTTACTCAGTCATTAAATTGTGAAAACCTTGTGCAGCAAGTATGCCATAACTCATGAAAATCTTTAACTTATAATGCCAATATGCTATAACTCATGAAAATCTTTGAATAATACTGCCAGTATGCCAAACCTCATGAAAATCTTTGACTTATATTGCCAATATGCCGTAACTCATGATTTTTAAAATTTATACTGCCAATATGCCATAACTCATGAAAATCATTGACTTGCACTGCCACTATGCCATAACTCATGAAAAATCTTTGATTTATACTGCCAATATGCCATAACTCAAGGTTTTTTAAAGATTTATACTGCCAATATGCCAAAATCATTGACTTATACTGCCAATATGCCACAAGTCATGAAAATCTTGTGCAGCTATTATACGAGTTATACAAATTTCTTGTAGCCAGTAAACCATGATTCATAAAAGTCTTGTGCAGCAAATATGCCACGAGTCATACAAATCTCATGCAGCCAGTATGCCAGGAGTCATACAAATCACAGGCAACCAGTATGCCACGAGTCATACAAATCTCATGCAGCCAATATGCCATAACTTACGAAACTCTTATCCTGCCTTATGCCATAATTCATTGAAAATCTGGACACCAGAATATTGTGATTTACTTCTCAATTATATGAAATGAATGCATTGGAATGGGAAAAAATGGAACCCCTTTTTCCTGAATGTGAAAATTGGAAAGTCAAAAATATAAAAAAAATTTACACAGAGAACTCTCAAAGGAGCATTAATGATCAGCTTTTTTCATTACAAGTATAAAGCCAAGTCTGGATACCAACAAGGAAACAAATACTTATCTCCAGTCTGGATACCAGCAAGGAAACATAAGTCTGGCACATGTTATCTCCAGTCCAGATATTAAACAGGAAATATAAGACTGGGTCATGTTATCTCCAGTCTGGATACCAAAAAGGAAATATAAGACTGGGACACATTAACTCCAGTCTGGATACCAAAAAGGAACGTAAGACTGAGACATGTTATCTCCAGTCTGGATACCAAAGTGGAAACATAAGACTGGGACATGTTATCTCCAGTCTGGATACCAAAAAGGAGACATAAGACTGGGACATGTTATCTCCAGTCTGGATACCAAAAAGGAGACATAAGACTGGGTCATGCTATCTCCAGTCTAAATACCAAAAAGGAGACATAACACTGGGACATGCTATCTCCAGTCTGGATACCAAAAAAGAAACATAAGACTGGCACATGTTATCTCCAATCCAGAAACCAAAAAGGGGAAACATAAGACTGGGTCATGTTATCTCCAGTGCAGAAACCAAAAAGGGGAAACATAAGACTGGGTCATGTTATCTCCAGTCCAGATACTAAACAGAAAATATAAGACTGGGTCATGTTATCTCCAGTCCGGATACCAAAAAGGAAATATAAGACTGGGACACATTAACTCCAGTCTGGATACCAATGTGGAAACATAAGACTGGGACATGTTATCTCCAGTCTGGATACCAAAAAGGAGACATAAAACTGGGACATGTTATGTCCAGTCTGGATACCAAAAAGGAGACATAAGACTGAGGCATGTTATCTCCAGTCTGGATACCAAAAAGGAGACATAAGACTGGGACATGCTATCTCCAGTCTGGATACCAAAAAGAAACTTAAGACTGGGACATATAATCTCCAGTTTAATCAGCAATTTATCTTACATGCATGTTCATTTCAATGATAGTACAAAGTTAGTAAAAGTGTAATCAAACTTTAAAATGCCTGCAGTGTTTTTGTTTATTCAACAGATAATAACCAGAACTTCTAAACTGTACAAAAGAAATACTGATTTAATCAGTTAGTACCAATTTGTCCTTAATTATATTGTCAGAAATTGCAAAGACTTCAAAAGGTTTATGACACTTTTCACACCTTCTACAATGCAAATGCCAATCTGTTTCAAACCCAGGAGATGAAACTTGATCTACTGAACTGATAGTTTAATATTACTGCTTGTACCATTGTCCTCCATTATGCAGTGACAAAATTTAATCTATTCTCCACTATTTCCTAATAAAACTGACTGTACCTATCTCTTTTGTCATATTTATTAATAATCCACTCCAGATAGTGTTCAATTTCCTTTAATGAGTTCCTACAGAATGACTGGTTTCCTGTTTACTGAAATGTAAATTTTCAAGGTTACTGAAGTTTGCTCACAAGATTGGAATTCATTCAGGCAAACACACCATACTAGAGTTAGATCCATCTAAGGGTTAACATGTACTTTAAACAAATAACATTACCTGTATCTATATCCCTTTTTGTTTAATTCTTTGCTTGTTTACCTTTATTTACAATACATAGAACACAAAAGGCCCTTAACATCCATTTGCTAGCTTTATTTTTTATACATAAGGTTCATAACTGACAGCTAATCAAGTTAATATATGAACAGGCAGTATTCCAACCAATACAAATTTTTATTCTAAATATCTTTAAAATATGTTGTTTGTTTTAGCTATGGCAACTCCCCTCCCTTCAGTGATATATTTTGTTTCAAATCAGTCAGTACAATGTAGGCTCAGTCTTTGTGCCTTATCAATAGTTTTGTAATGCAATTAATATACATCTCTCTCTCTCATCAGAGAAATCTTTCTTACAATACACAAAGTTTGAATTATGTACCATTTAAGAGTCTGAAATATCTGGAATACTGAAATGCAATGAAAATAATGAAAATGTAATTCACGCTCCTATATCATCAATGTTACCAAGTACTCATAAAAAGTGTTATAAATTATTTAACACTGTCATTAAATAAAGTGATAATGTTTAATGAATATTTTGGAATAATTGTTTATCAAACAACAAACTAATCAGAACTAATTTGGCTTGTTTTTTTTCTCACTTCAGAACATGTAAAACTGCAATGAAAACCTATTATATTGTAGAGAAGTCAATAAATATGACAGGAAAGGCATAATTTATCTGATAGTTCTCAACAGTCTGGGAAATCTTAATTTTTTTATTTTGAGCAAACAGTTAATATTGTATTCTCAATCTTATATTTTGGATCATTTCTGGATCATTTTTAAATGAAACGAAGAATTGCAACATGCCTGCCTCATGTTTAATAGTGCTTTATGTAGATAACTGAAATTTCTTTTGCAAAAACCATTCCCTTCTTTTGGTCAGTGGCCATGACCTTTGGACTCCAAAATCAAATGGTTTCTTCTTTGCTTCAAGATTAAGACATTCACCAGTTTTGGAATGTGATGTAGAACTAATGTTACTGTGTTGAAATCATTTTGATTTTGCTACAAATTGTGACCCTGACCTTTTGACTTCTTCTTAACATTTATCAAGCCATCCACCAAATTCAGTAACCACAGGTGATGGAGAAAATTCTGCCATTTTTTGAGATGATTCACACAAAAATGTTTACAGTTACATAATTCTCCTTTCCAATTCAAAGTAAAATAGCACATTTTGAAAATAAAATTGCTGTGCCTTGTTGGTTTGAACTGGAGTCAGCTGTAATGCAAGTCAGCATTTGACAACATGGCCACATAAGCATCTAAAAATAACTCTGAATTTCATGTTTATATTTTTATTGATTCATCAGTGAAATTATTTCTCAGAATTCTCTCCAGTGAATGATCACTTTTAATGTACTTGGAAATTAAAGTAATTCATGGTGTAGTATTATATAGACATCATGATACTTTCCAAACATGCACACTGAATAAATAGAGATTCTTTATTTACACACTTAAGTTGTAGACACCAGGACTTGGGGTACAAATCCAATCATGAAAAGAGGATTTGGTTATTTACTATTACTGTCTTACAATTTGAATGCATGCTAGATAGCACAGTGGCAATGCTTGCACTCGGCACCTATACAGTCTCAGATTCAGTATGTGACATATTCAAGTGCACAAGGTCACCCATCTAAGCTTTGTTCTTCTTTAATTTCCATTGGATTTTCCTATTTGTCCTCCACATCAAAAGACCACACATGGACATAAGAGCCACAGCAACCTAATTGCATTAGTCGGGCCTTCACTTTTATCAATCCCGTCAATAAGTTCATTTTTATAACATGGAGAAGGTTCAAAATATCCAAAATTCAGAAACTCCTGATGAAAAGGTACAAAATGTCTCCAACAGTGAATATAGATCCACCACAAGGACTAAAATGGTTATAGATCCACCACGAGGACTAAAATGGTTATAGATCCACCACAAGGACTAAAATGGTTATAGATCCACCACGAGGACTAAAATGGTTATAGATCCACCACGAGGACTAAAATGGTTATAGATCCACCACGAGGATTAAAATGGTTATAGATCCACCACGAGGACTAAAATGGTTATAGATCCACCATGAGGACTAAAATGGTTATAGATCCACCACGAGGACTAAAATGGTTCCTTTGTCTAATCATGTCTCTGCATCTTTAAAAAAAACCTATTAACTGTTACAGCTATTTCAGCCCATTTAACAAGGAATACTTACTTAAAAAATGTAAAAGCCATTGAGAACTAGTTCTTCACATTTATAAGTATCTGCTATCCTAATTCAAATCTGAAACAAATGTAGTAACAAATTTCATCGAGACAGAAAAAAGAAAGATCACACTTTGAAAGTACAGTAACTGTTCTTACAACTTATGTTTCTTTTCTATTTTTTTTTGGCTTATTTTATACATAGATTTGCGACCATTTTAAACTCAACAATAAGTGGCACTGATAAGATAATCAAAAGCCTTGAAGGAATTAGGTGATTAACGGGTGACACAGTATAGATGTTTTTATTATCATAGCCTATTACCCACACATTCTACAGTTGATATTAAGGTGTTTATCAATGGGCTTTTGAAACAATCTATTGTCCATCAAGCTGGGACAAGCAAATAAAGAGTTTAGGAACTGACAATTCCCACATTCCAAAGTGAAATTCTTTTATACAATAAAAACAAATGTGTGGCCAATTTTCTAAGGTGTGTTAATTGCCCAGAAATCTGCCTGGCCAAAAGTACCTACATCATTTCCAGTATTAGCCACTTCTCTCATTGATGAAAACCAAGGGTTGGTCTTTTCCTACCTCTAAGTTTATCAGTGGCACCAAAATCATCAAAGCTGTGATATGCAAATTATGATTAAAAAGATAGGGAACAAAATAACATACAGTAATGAGTTTTTTAGAATATCAAAGAAAACTCTTTTAAAAATTTTTAAAGAAAGAACAAAGGAAATTAGATCTTTGGAATAAACAAGCAGAAAATTTGAGGAATTTAATTAAGTTTTAGCCCCTTCCCTACCCTGTGAAAGCCAATTATTGTCCCATTAAAGACTATTTTCTTCTTCAGCAATTACAGCTGACACAACCATCCCATTCAAGGCCTATGATTTATACTTTCATTGATGGCATTTATGGAACTCTGATGGCAAATGTTTTACAATTAAATGACATTTTGATACAGTTTAATGCATTTAGGTTTTTTTAATCCTTTAATTGGTATATTGCAGCAAATAATTTATGTAAGTTAACGATCCAGCCTTTGGGTATAAAGGGCTAGATAAAAAATATCCAATGCCTTTGGGTATAAAGGGCTAGGTAAAAAATATCCAGTGCCTTTGTGGATAGTGATCTAATCTGAGCTTCACTGAGAATTGCTCCTTATAAAAAAATTACACATTTGGCCTCGGCAAATAGCCCAGTCCACAAAACACAAATAAAGAAAATATCATACCTACTGTTACTGATTTATAAATCGAGTCCAACTGCAAACAATGTTGGTTGGTGTCTTAGAAGCCTTACAAACACTGTACACATACATGCCAAGCCACACCACAACTGATGAAAAATGTGACTGTAAATTGGAAAATACGCAGACACAATTCAAAAACACAATTACACTGGGGGGAGGGAGGGGCAATAGCAAAGACTAGTAAAACAAAATCTTCTTCAAAGAATATTTAATTTGGGAAAGACTTTGGAGGTTTTTAAAGTCCTATACTGTAAGACTGTGACTCAGATAGTTGGGGTTTAATCCCTCTCACATCACAACCAACTAGGTTGGCATTTTATAATGCAGGACTGGAGCTTAATTAATGCAGGAATGGAGCTTAATAATGCTTCCAGCAGGGATTAACAAGTATTTAACAGGTTTATTGCTAGCTGTATCCATCAGAAGGCACAGCCATTGCCATTGAAAGACCATCTGGTCGGGAATGAAGTGAATTTTTATGGGGGAACTAATTGTTTACTAATTTATATTTCAGAACTGGTTA
>JAECUM010023004.1:0-74160 GCA_016617855.1 Megalonaias nervosa | reverse complement strand
TTGATGCCAGGGCACTTCTCTTGTAGAAATTACATAAAATATGAAAATATACAGTGGAAGACATTTTGGCATGATGGTTATTAAGAAAGGAACAAAGAAGGTAAAAGAAACAAAATACAAGGAATATTAGATCTGATAGACACATAACATCCTTGTTGTGACATAATTTGTCATCGTGTAAAGGCCAGAACAGTTTTATTTTGCAGTAAAATATAATTATATTTGTCAGCTACTTCATGTAAAAGTACTGAAAGACAAACATGCTTCGTGATGAGCCAAATAATGTATTAATTAGATTATTTTTAAATCATTAATAGAAGTCAATTACCCAAGTCACAGGCAATGACACCCTCCTATTTCAGCAACAAACCCACCCAAAAAATATGTTGGAGAAATCCCTCTATCACTGTTGATAGATATTAAGTATGGTGTCCATTTATCATTCGCCCCCCCCCCCCCCTTATCTCTACCATGAATTCCTGTCTCTACCTATACATGCCTTACATTAAACTAAGTATCCTGGTTGTTTGGGACTGAATTAGCCCTATTCAGGACAGAAGTACTTGGACCTGAGCTCATCATTCTTAGCTCTATACTTGCACATCATCACAGGTTCAAAAATCAATTTTCACTAAAGCTTACAATCATGTGTAAGTCCTTGACTAAAGTCTAATTACAGACTGAAGCATACTTTTATTGCACTGAAGTACTAATGGATTAGCTAGTTGTATTGAAAAGACCCCCACTAAAATGACATGACATTCCTTTCAAACTTTTCTTTAAAAACTAACAGACCTTTTATTAGATTTCATGCACTAATCATAAAATGGTTTGTTACAGAAATAAGGAAATAAACAAGTAACTTTTGTTACAATATACATATTTCTGAAATGGTATTCCAAACCTCATAACCATACCTACCACACTGAATACTGGTATAACCCCATTCAAAAGAAAACTAGACAGACAGACAGACAGACAGATAGATTATTCACATTAACTCAATTTTTTTTATCACTTAAGTTCATTCAAACTCATTTATACTTGTCTCTTTTTTTATTATTATGTAAAACTTTATTTTATTTTTATTGGTAACCACTACGGTGGCCTAGTGGCTAGAGCATCCATCTTGGATGTGGGAGGTTGCAGGTTAGAAGGTTGGCTGAGTCATATCAAAGACTTATAAAAATGGTACTAACAGCTGCCTTGTCAGGCACTCAGCATTAAAGAGGTTAGTGTTAGGACTGGTCAGCTGGATTTCAGGATAATGTGACTGGGTGGGACATAATGCTATATGTCCATGGCATGATGCCCACAGTGCTAGACATCACTATAAACTGCCACACTGCAGACATTGTAGCGATATGACTGAAATATTGTTAAAGCTATGTTAAAAACCCAAATACGCACACTCAATACTATTGGTACAGTTCTTTCATCTTTACTGGAATCTTGGCTAATGAAGATTATACCAAGTTTTGTAATTACAATAAATACTGATTAATATTAAATACAAATTTATTTTCTTAAATTAATATAGCTGCTCAAAACTGTAGAATCAATATCCATGGCAATATCATCAACTTCCTCAATTTCTTTCCAAGCTACTCTAAATTGTCGACTCAACATCCATAGCAATATTGTCATCCTCAATTTCTTTGATGGCACAGTAATTATGTCTTTCACAAGTGTTTGAACACAGACTATTATTATCAAATTCGTGAGTTTTCACCATCACATCCTGAGAGTTTAACATCTCCCGTATTGATCTTAAATCTGGCATATTTTTGTAACCCTGAGATGTGGACTGGTTTCTGCCATGCCAGACTGGGTCATGATCTGCAGGTTTTTCCTTATAGTATGAATCACATTTATCCCCTTTTTGTAAATATTTATTACTATGATGCCTATCTGGTGATGAAACATATGCCAATTTGGTATCATCTGACAATGGGGCAGCCAGAATTGTGTTATGGTACTTTGCACCTGGGCTAGAATTTGAAGCAGAGATGGAACTGTCTGTATCGCTGCACATATCCTTACAATCTGTGCGATCATAAAACATCTTTAGTTCTTCCTCTTCTGGAATAGAACTCATTGAGGTTGCAGATAAATTACTTGATCCTGTTGTTGAAATAGAAATCCTTTTAATATTCAACCCTTCTTCTTCGGTAACTGATGACTCTTGAACAGACTTTTGGGAGTCTTTCAAGCTACAAACAGTTTCTCTCCGAGCACCTGGCATCATACTAGTAACAGACGGCCGTCTCCGAAATGTTGCTGGCATTGTCATTCGCATACCGTTTCTTTTGAATGGAACAGTGCCTACAGAACTCGAGTCCTCATCCTTTTCTGAATGTTTTAATAATGTACTTAGGCCTCTTTCTAAGTGAATATAATTGCTGTGTCTTCGAACCAACTTTGAAACAGTCTTTTCTGCTGGGACAGTGTAATCACTTTTGGTTTCAATAATATCAGAACACATGCCTGGCTTGCCTTGTCCACAGACATTTTCAGCTCTCACTCTGAACATATATTTTGTATTTGGCATTAAATTCCGCACATGGTAGCTCGTACCTTGGCATGTGCTAGTGAGGACCTTCCATTTTCGTTCTTTTAAATTACAACACTCAAGCTGATAGGCCAAGATCTTTGAAGAGTTAATTCCCTTAGAAGAAAACCAGGAGAGTGTCAAGGAATTATGGGTAACATCTGATACTTTTGGGAATCCCTCAGGGGCATCTGGTCTACCTGTGATGAATGATAAGTGGGAAAGTTACTGTAATGACTTGTCCTCTTATTACAGAAAGTTACCTGGTCTGATGCAATATCTGACATTAGACCTGTCAAGTTACCTACTATGCAATACAAGACAATCTAGCCCTGTCAAGTTAAAGACTTATCCTAAAGAGTAATATTTGTTTGGAATTAACTATGAACCTGATCTTTTCATAATATATAGCATGTCCCTGAAAATCAATCAAGTGGTATTAATGTCAGCAAGTGACATGCTATAAATATAATATATAAAAATATAATAACAATGGATATATAACTCTTCAGATGTGTTATTTCAATAATAATAATAATAATAATAAGAAGAAGAAGAAGAAGAAGAAGAAGTAGTCTTGAAAGTTGAAAGGAACAAGTTCTTGGCATAAAAAATAAGCTTCCTTCTTAAAATGCTACTGAATTTTAATACAGCCATTATAAAATGTCCAACACATTTCAAGATTTATTACAAAATAATGTTATGGACAGTATTTTTTCATGTTCCAAAATTCCATCACAAGTTTCTATGGTAACCATGGGACAAATGCTATTATGATCTGAATATTTAATTGGAAACATGAGACAAATTAGATTTTTGCCTCCAGTAAACAAAGAATACCATTTGTACATGGCATTATTCCTTGTGTCTGGAACTTTAGTCAAACAGTTTCAAAAGGCCAAGCAACCTGACATCAGAGGGACTTATTCACCAGCAAGAAAAACATTATAAAATCTCTTTTAATAGAAAATATACCACAATAATCATTACCACTAGACTTGCTTGTTGTAGCCAAGTTATAATAAATATTTGGTTTAACTTGTAAAAAGTGTCTGGAGTCCCTGTTTTCAAAATAAAACTCTAAAGAACTGAATGGTGTCCTTGCACAAGATAGAATTTGTGGTGTTTACATAAAATAAGCCAAGAAACCAGTCAATCCAAACACACTAGATTGGTACATCTATAATATTCATAGGTAAAAATACTCAAGAAAGAGCAAATTATCCAATCAATGGTAACTTAGTAACCAATCTCCCCAATCAAGGGTAACTTAGTAATCAAACTCCATAATCAAGGGTTAATTTGTAATCAAATCCCGTAATCAAGGGTAACTTTGTAATCAAATCCCGTAATCAAGGGTATTATAGTCCAGCAATGTAAGACACTGACCCTGATATTAATGTTTTTGTGTTGCCAAAGATCAGGGTTGATGTCTTATATTGTAGTACTAGGGTAACTTAGTAACCCAACTCTTAGTTACATTCAATTAGACTTGCTGTGATTCCTAGCAATCCAAGCAAAGTGAGAGTCTGGTGTAAGTGCATATATCCTCAAATCTAGATAATCAAATGATTTAAAAAAAACCCCAAAACTTGTTCAATTTAAACTATACATAAGAAAAAGATTGTTTACTTACCCTGTGGCATTGGGCTCCGCATTGAAAGATGGTAGCTTCGTTGTTGATTGAAACCAAACTCTCTGTCATCATGATCTTGCGAAGTGTTTGCTCCCATTTTTAAAATAATTCTATGTACTTGGTTTGATATGTGACAATCATCTAGTCAAAGTACTAGGTTAAAATTCTTCAGTCGCTATAACACATATACTGCTCTGAGAAGTTACGAGCGATCCTTGATCATAAATTTATCACTTATGGTACACTCCCTAAAATTTCTCCAGTATACCATCATTGCATTCTGATAAGCATTTCCTTATGTCAGTCAATATCCTGATTTCAGATCCCCTTCATGAGCTAACTAAATGATACCATGTTATTTATGTTATATTACTGAGTTACCACTCAGTTCTCAAGCACACAGCATGTTCAAGAAAACCTTCAGAGTTTCTCTTATCTAAACTACCTGATACAAGTTCTGTCGTTGAATAGCAGTTTGTAGGTTACAGTCCAATGTATGGCAGATCCTTTATCAAGTTAACTCTCCACTTTTATATGGGCACATGATTTCTGTGAAAATATAATCCCAGTCACTTTTTAAATTTTTAAATCATTAATCAACCACACTCCTCTGATCTGGTTCAGATTGATAACTCATTAAAAAATCTCCAATCTCCAAACAGAAAATGCATGAGTACACTTCATTCAAGTGGAAAATTAATATCACCACTTTCTGTTAACAGTCTCTGTAAAATGTTAGCAACTTTCACCTGAATAGAGGATATTGAAATCTTCACAAAAACTTTTGCTTGAAATGAATTTAGATTCCTGTATTATAAGTAACAAAAGTTCAATTCACAGGGAAATAAAAATATCTGTGTAAAACTGTCACACTAAAATAAATCCCACTAGTGATAGGTTCTTTCCAAAACCTCCATAGTCATTTCAATGGTTTTTTCAACACAGCATGTGATTAAATGACTCACTGCTAGTATGTAGCTCTCCATGGAGTCTAATTTTGGCAACATTTCATTCCAAAATCAACCCTTTTATGAATGAACAGGAAAGTGTATTAAAGAGAAACAGCATATACAGCTGTACTATGGAGCCTCTCAATAACACAACCACAACTAGAATGTAAAACAACTATTCCTTTCTTTTGTTCTATTGTCTGTACATAAATGCTTCACCCACTAGGCAAGTCAACTGAATGTACACAGACCTATCAATGTGGCTCATGAGATTCAAAAACTTAACACCTCCCCCTTCATTAATATGTATAATCTGGGTTTAATAAAGGTTGATCTGTTACTCAATAAACCCTGCCCACTGATGAATATTAATAAACTTGTGCACAGGCCAGACAGCTGTATTGGTATAAGACACTGAGGCCTGTCATTCACTTAAATTACCCAACCCACTAATGAATATTAATTTCCATGTGCACCTTTAACACAGCTGTATTTATAGCACCCATCAGATAATGGATGTTTATTGCATAGAATAGTTTGCCAATTACATGTATACACCTATGACCAGAGCAGTGCTTTAACTTATTCCTTAAGCCAGTACTCCATATAATAGAACTGTTACAACTGTACATTAAATAGGGTGCTGAGGCATTAGATAATAAATCTTATTATTATTATTATTATTATTATATTATTATTATTATTAATCAAACTAGTAAACTAAAAAAAAAATATGGAATTTTAATACATTTTGCCAAAACTCCCCCCTCCCCGGTCTATTAATATATATATACATTGTGTGTGTGTCTATATATATATATATATATATATATATATATATATATATATATATATATATATTTTCAGCAGTGTGCTTAGAATGTAGTTTATAAATGAATTACTGCTATGGAAAACTTTCGGTTTTGTAAAATCTGTTAAATTCTCAGCATATAAACAATTGTCATGTTTAAATATTTTTTCTGTAATTTTTCAATAGCTTTTTTTAAAAAAAAATCTGAGATTACAATTTTTGCAAACTGTGACAAGGTCACAAAATTGTACAACCTCTTAATACATGTATAACTCTGTATCGCTGAAAACTGCCACCTTCAATTGTGATGAAGTACAATAGAAGTACAATCCAGAATTGACCTGGCCATAGCTGCCCTCTCCAGCCCGAAAAGCAGGTGGAAAGACAAAAACATCACTACCAAGAACAAAGTCTGACTTCTAAAGGCACTGGTACTGTCAGTTTTTCAGCATGGCTGTGACCCATGGATGTTAATCAAAGATAGAAGAACATGAATCACAATCCTAAAGATATACCACAAACTTCTGCTACACCAATCACAAAATAAATGAGGTGCACAACACCAATCAGTCAGCCACTGACAACAATGACAACCTCTTCACAATCATTAAAATGAAAAAGCTCCACTGGTCATAAGATCATCTTACTGAGCACAGTATGCGTCTAAATGAGAAAAGGATGCCAGTGCAAGAACTGGTCTGAAGTTGTCACAGAATTACAGGTTATGGAGAACCAATCTCTGCTGATCTGCTTTGACAATGTCACTTTTAAGAGGCATCTCAGGCTGTGAAGGAAACATCTTTGCTAGTGAAGGTTCTGATGTGTTAACTCTATCTACACCTTGGTGGATCATTCAGATATTTCGGTGCTTCGGGTCTGTGAATTTCATTTGATGTGGTGGCAAGCCAATGCAGCCAATCAAAAGCAAGTTGTTCAAATTTGAACAATGTTCCTACCAAATTGAGACAAGGGAAGCACACAACTGGAACAGACTCATAAATAAGCAATTTTCCACTGCCAGTATGTGGTTGGACATATACATCCTTTCCCTCAAATACACCTCTAATGGCTTCTCTCTGGTATGTAGTCATACTTTCGATGTCAAGCCTATAAAATATCCTTTTGAAGTCAACTGCCTCCACCATTTTCAGCCGATGTACAATGCACAGCTGTCACATGCTACTGGCTAACTGGCATTATATACTATGGGAAACAACTCATGGAATGAAATATATGTCGCTAAGACAAAGCTCTGAAATATTTGAAAGATTCGCCATGGTGTAGATAGGGTCAACAAATTGGAACCTGGGCTAGCGAAGATGTGAAGGACCAATCTATGGTGATCTGCCATCAGAAGGACATTGGAAGTAGTGCCCCAATGATTGCAACAATCAAAGGGGTACCTGACAAGTGATACAAACTTACCAATATACAATATATGGTCAGTTAAGGTAATCGTGTATCCCAGCTGATAATATATCTATGATTCTGTTTGCACACAATAATGGGACATTACGACAATGTTCCACTAAAGAAAATTTTTACTTTTAAGGGAATGTGGCTGAGACACTAAAACTCATCTTGTAAGACTAATGCCATGAAAGACCACCTGTCTTGAGAGAACACACTGACAGTGTGCTGATTAAACAATAATACTGTGTTCAGACAGACAATCAGAGACCATGCATCCTAAATGACCATCTGACAGTCAAGACAGGTTCTGCTGTACAGCTTCATTTTAATTCATTATTTTATGCATTATATATTATTAACTTTTATCTTTTATTTCAGATTCCTTTTACAGAAATTTTTCCTTGTATATTTTTTCATTTATTTCGAGGGCTTATATTCTGAATTTTTTTTTCAATCAAACTCTTTATTTACAATTTTACAACTTGACTTTTAGTTAGTATCAGATTATGTCCATTAAATCAGCCATCCATCTATCTATACATACATACATACATACATACATACATACATACATGAATATATTAGCAAATGTACAAATCACAGTCACATATTGATTATTCTGACCAGGGCCAACAAAGGGGGGGGGGGCCAACTGGGGATATATCCCCAAGGCCTGGGCCCATAAGGGGGCCTGGGCCGAACAACACTTTTTAATTTTATTAAAGAAAAGTTTTGTTTGAACAAGAACTAGGACAGGCCCAGGCGTTTCTTACCCCAGGGCCCATGATCACTCTCTACGGCCCTGCCTGACTCCCTTGGACAAACAGATTTTGACCAGTTAAACTTTATGATTGTATGTATAAAAGATAATAATGTAAAGTACACACTGAAAGTGAAAAAGGACATTTCATTGTGCTGGATCATCAGTCATCTGTTTCATTCAGCTGGTCATCAGTCAATGTTTTACTGGCCTGGATTATCAGTCAATATCTCATTAGTCTGGATCGTGATATATTTCAATGGTCTGGATTATCAGTCAATATCTCATTGGTCTGGGTCATGATATATTTCAATGGTCTGGATTATCAGTCAATATCTCATTGGTCTGGGTCATGATATATTTCAATGGTCTGGATTATTAGTCAACATTTCAGATAATTAATCTTTGGCTAATCAACATTTGTTAATAATTAACTCAGAGCTGATAACATGTTATGATTCTCAATATTTTTGGACAGGTATTAAACAGATGGGAAAAGCCAAAATTATGTGGTTCAAATGCTATAGGATAGTAACCTGACAAAATGTGACCCATTTCAACTTCCATATAATTTTAGTCAACACCCATAACAGTGTCCTGTTCTAGTTTGAAACACACTAGATAATAGGATGACTCACTGCTGTTTACTTTGACATGGCTAAACAAGGAAGTCATAACTCAACACTTGTACATTCCTCTACCCTGATATAATGATCCAGCTACTATGGTTTCAGTTCTGTGAAAAAACACATTAAAACTGTCTTAAATATGAACCTGTGACCAAATTTTAGGATACTCTTTTTAGAGGTGACCAGGATAGAGAGGTTTTAGTAGTACTAAAACTGTCAGTTTGGTACCAAAATATGTGTCCAGTATGTGGAGGAAGCCTGGTCCTCCACCCCATAAAACTTTACTCCACATTTTGACTAATAAATGTCACTCCAAACTTTGAAATATTACAACTTGAAATTGATAAATGCAGCATTCTGACTGGTCAGGCCATTTTCATATCAAATGTGGCATTGAGTAAATTTATTTCATGATGGAAGAGCTATGCTGATGAAGGTCAGTTTGGGGGAGTTTCATTATGAAAGGGCTAGGATACAGAGGGGCCAGTTTGGGGAGTTTCATGGTGGAGAAGCTAAATTGTAGATGGGAAAGGGGAGTTTGATGACGGAGGAGTCAGGGTGCAAAAAGGCCAGTTTGGGGTAGTTTCAATGTGCTTTTTATGCTTTGATGATGACACATATGAAAGTATTTTTTGTATCTTGTTCGATTTATTACGTATATCTATTTAATTTTATAGTCATTATGCTTATATAAAACTGGATGGCATGTGCCATCCATCATGTCAAAAACTGATTGCCTCAATGACAATTTACTATAGTACAATTACTTTTTTGTTGTGTTGGCAGTTAGGGATCTTGCTGTGTGTGTGTGTGTGTGTGTGTGTGTGTGTACATGAACCTTGATGCTAAACTGCCATATAAAATTCCTTTTGGATAATGTGTCATTGTGGAAAACTGATGTCATCCAAATGAACTTCTAACACCATAGCATTGTTCTAGGGCATGGTGGTATCTCATTTAATATTCATATATGTGAGAAATAAACTACATTAATTTGTAATGAGAGAGATTGCTCTTTTAGAAATAAACAAAATCTCAAAATGTCAACACATAAAACTATATGGTTATTTTAAGTTTTAGTTTGTACCAGGTAGGGTATTTTCAGCCCAGAGTAGTGAAATGGGACATTTTGACCTATCCTGGATTTTTTCCTTGATACGTAACCCAAAAATTGTTCAGAAATGTATGTCACAAACATGAAAGCATATCTCAGAGAAGTCAAGAGGGGTCCTTAACTTATCACATTAACAATATTTGAGTTCATTTCTGTTAAACAGATGTCAGGACTGGAACTGATTTGTGTGTGTAGTTAACTTATCATGTATTTTATGACTGCTAAATGTTGGCAACCATAAACAATCCTATTATGAAAGTACAAACAATCAGTTTATCCTTCCTTGGCCTTAGAATGAATGACCTGTATTAGTCTATCATCAATACTTGTAGTCACACAAAGTACACTGACTGATCTGCTACCTGATATTATGGAAACATTGACTATCAATCAACAACTTAGGAGTGACACTTGGATGAGTAATAGCAACTGTCATTAAGTGGGTAATTGAAAATTAAAATTGTAGAATTGCTACTATTGTAATATTTAACCAAATAACATTGTTGATAAAGATCATTTTTCCCACTGATACTGACACCGTAGCAAAAGCATGATGGGCTATACATGTGTAAGCAACTGGAGATCATCTAACTTTGTGACTCGTCAAAGCATTGAACTTACATATGAACAAACCTTACAAAGAGACATACAGTTAGGTCTAAGTAATATTTGTTACCTAGGACCAGGTGAGCGTGAACAAAATAAAACATTCCAAAACAGAAGGGGTGAAATTTATCTAGTGAGAAGTAAATTGCTAAATAGATTTGCAGTAATAAGTTGTTAAATAGATTTAGGTGTTAAAGATTATCAATAATGAAAATATTATTGACAAATATTTGGTAGCCTCATATTAAACTGAAATAGGCAAAATAATATGTGTTTCCAGTCAGCTGACTGTCCCTGTTTCTCAATGCCCACCCAAGCACTTTTTCCCCCATGGTTAAAACCAGTGCAACAGGAAACACATAATTTTTTCTGGCCTTGTACCTCTGTCAGAGCAATCCTAATACAATGACTAGATTCACAGAGCAATTCTTATACACTGCCTAGATTCAACAGCAATCCTTATACACTGCATAGATTCACAGAGCAATCCTTATACACTAACTAGATTCACAAAGCAATCCTTATGCACTGACTAGATTCACAGAGCAATCATTATACACTGACTAGATTCACATAGCAATCCTTATGCACTGACTAGATTCACACAGCAACTAGATTCACAGAGCAATCATTAAACACTGACTCGATTCACATAGCAATCTTTAAACAGACTAGATTCACAATCTTTATTCACTGAGTAGATTCACAATCTTTATACACTGACTAGATTCACAGAGCAATCCTTATAGTACTGACATATTGACAGAGCAATCCTTATACGCTGACTAGATTCACAGAGCCATCCTTATACACTGGCTAGATTCACAGAGACATCCTTATACACTGAATAGTTTCAGAGCAATCCTTTATACACTGAACAGATTCATAATCTTTATACACTGACTAGATTCACAGAGCAATCCTTATACACTGACTAGATTCACAGAGCAATCCTTATAGAATGAAGAGATTCACAAAGCAATCTTTAGTAACACTGACTATATTGATCTTCTCTCTCTGTAAAACATCTCTGAAATTTAAACAAATATCCAAGTCCTCAAGTCATCTTGTGTAGATTTATATCCTTCCTTCATAATCCTACCAAAGTTTAGTGAGACGTGCAAAGTGTACTACATATTAAAGTAATGGGCTGGTCTTATGACATTATACCTGTCAGACCGGGGGCACATTTTCTACTTTATTTCAGAGTATTATTCGATCTGACACAATGTCTAATGTGATACTCCATGCAGTCCCGTCTCAACTGATGTATGCTTTATACTGTATGTAATGTGGCGAATTTTGAAGACTTATTGAAACTTAAGGTTGAATAAATTGTGCTTTGAAGTTATCATAGTCAAGCCAGAAAGGTCTTGAGAAAGTTCACTGATATTTCTCTTATTTCATCTCTGAAACACAAAAGGGTCTACGTTCAAGCTTCAGTAGAACTGACCAGGTCATCGTAACAGTATAGTGACACAGAGTACATAGAATTACTGACTGTATCGGATGGAAGAGGACTTTATGTCAAATAATTAATCTTCAAAGGAAAGCTAATTGCAGCATATTTTAGGCTGGTGAAATCTGATGAAAGACATGATTGTTGGGGAGAATTTTAGGAACAGTTACTTCCGATTGGTCAGTAAAAATTAAGGTGTACACTTTGGGAGACTGGGGATTTAGGGTACGACTTGCTCAGAATTCTTTAGTTCGACTCTTGACTTGTGAGAAGACAAAAGGTCCAACTCCTTGGGAAACTTGAGAATAGTGTTTCCCCTCATAGAAAGGCCAGATAGCTGTCTTAAAAAGGAAGACAGGCTAATATGCTAGGACGCACGGTTTGTGTGGAAAGAAACGGCATTAAGGAAACAGCTTTATATTCTACCGAGAAAGAAGAGAAGTAAAAGGAAAACCTGACGAGTCAGAGGGAAATCCACATCTAAGAGAGGTCGGAATAATTAGGGGTCAGAAAGGGGACCAAAGCGCACGCATTAGATGTAGAAAACAAGACAAGAGGAGACAGATGTCAGGTGATGCTGTCAAGCGTGGAATTGTACTCATTAATTCACCACTCATAACATGATGTAAATTGAACACTGCGACTAAATTCTATCAATGTAAATCTGTTGGATTGAAAAGTGAAATTTTGGTTATGCATTAATTGATTAAATTTATTTCTAGTACATCTGTTGGATTGAAAGTGAAATTTTGGTTATGTATAAATTGAGTGAATTTTTTTTTATTTATTGGAAAAGGGGGCTCGTAGTTGTTTATTTCTTTCAATAGCCTTGCTCAGCTATCTGTTAATGTTCCATCTATCGGTCCACACTGGGCAATAACACCGTGGGAGGTCATTCCCCAGTTAAGAATCGCCAATTCAATTAAGGAGGCTTTATTGTTTTAAAGCCCCCATTACACTGTACAACTATGATATCATCCAATACCAAGATCTGCTGTCACATACTGATATTATCCGAGACCAAGATCTGCTGTTGCATACTGACATCATCTGCGACCAGATATCATCCAAGACCAAGATCTGCTGTTGCATATTGATATTATCCAAGATTAAGATCTGCTGTCACATACTGATATCATCAAAGACTAAGATCTGCTGTCACATACTGATATTAGCCAAGACTAAGATCTGCTGTCACATACTGATATTATCCAAGATTAAGATCTGCTGTCACATACTGATATTATTAAAGACTAAGATCTGCTGTCACATACTGATATTAGCCAAGATTAAGATCTGCTGTCACATACTGATATCATTGAAGACTAAGATTTGCTGTCACATACTGATATTATCCAGGACTAAGATCTGCTGTCACATACTGATATTATCCAAGATTAAGATATGCTGTTGCATACTGATATCATCGAAGACTAAGATCTGCTGTCGCATACTGATATTATCCAAGACTAAGATCTGCTGTCACATACTGATATCATTGAAGACTAAGATCTGCTGTTACATACTGATATTATCCGAGACCAAGATCTGCTGTCACATACTGTTATCATCCAAGACCAAGATCTGCTGTCACATACTGATATCATTGAAGACTAAGATCTGCTATTACATACTGATATTATCCAAGACCAAGATCTGCTGTCACATACTGATATTACCCAAGATTAAAATCTGCTGTCACATACTGATATCATTGAAGACCAAGATCTGCTGTCACATACTGATATTATCCAAGAGACCAAGATCTGCTATCACATACTGATATTATCCAAAACCAAGATCTGCTGTAGCATAATGATATTATCCAAGATTAAGATCTGCTGTCACATACTGATATCATCCAAGATTAAGATCTGCTGTCACATACTGATATCATCCAAGACCAAGATCTGCTGTCACATACTGATATCATCCAAGACCAAGATCTGCTGTCACATACTGATATTATCCAAGACCAAGATCTGCTGTCACATACTGATATCATCCAAGAGACCAAGATCTGCTGTCACATACTGAGCTGGTAAATCAAGGCCTGCAGTCACTGATTCAATGAATTTAGTCAAAGTGCACACACTCTAATCATCTGCCAATACATCATCAGATCTGGATTATAGGCTATTTGCAGTTAGATATACTTTGGAACACAACTAAAATAAAGCCAGGCAAGTCTTACAAATCTGAGTCAACTGTTTTCTTTATCAAATAAGCCTAAATCAGAAAAAAAAAGGAGCTGAAAGTCTGTCTGGCCTGTAACAGATTATTCCCAAAGTTTTGTTACCGCATTAGTCAGATGAATGGATGTCTGATTAATGGGGTTAGACTGTAACTTTACAAGTATACAATGCATGCAGTATGTGTAGCACCTCAACCATGTTAACTGTATCAAATTCTAAACTCTGTTGAGTCAGTCTCTACAGTTGAGTGGTCTAAAGAGATGTGGTATGAACAATGAACTCTAAAGTTTAAAACAACATAGTGCCAATTTATCTTTAACACTAGCTTATTTAAAACTCAATATTCTAGTGCCACAACTAAAGGAGGAATAACCTTTGGTTCTCAACAACTTATATGTTCACAGCAAGTCCATACAGAGTTGTATAATGACTGGTTTCATGGAAATTCAGACCTCACATTCTGGAAGACTTAAACCATGGACCATGTAGAACAACATGTATTTAGATATGACATCACACATTATGTGATAAGCACTATATGATCTATATTATTAGTACATACAAAATTCTGAGCATCCAAGTTAGTGTGAAATGTCTAAGTCATGTCCTTCCATCCTGACTAATGTTATGTGTTGCTAGTATTTCGTAAGTACACAGTGTAAACACTGACAAATTTGTTATCTCTATACTTATAAATAATAATAATAATAATAATAATAATAATAAAGACTTTATTTAGAGAAGGTAACTCAGTCAGTTACAGAACTAATCTACCTTGAGGCCTTCTATCTGTTATGTACAATATATACAGTATATACAACATAATGTGAAGAATCTGGCTTGACACTAAATAATTAAGTGATTTGAAAAGTCAAAGTATCAAGCCTGGAACACATGCACAGCCATCTGTGAATACATAAACATATATAAAATATAAAATATCATCCTGCATTTGAAAAATTCAACCGTGAAAATGATGCAAAATTACAGAAAAGCAGGTGGTATTTACTGTACTAGACCGGTTCAGTTTTCTAAAGATTTCATCCATTTGAGACACTGATTATAAAAAGAAGAAATGCTAGGAGCCTGCCTTATGTCACTGGGAATGTTGTTCCATACCAGTGGCCCAGTATATTGAAAACTTTTTCTTAAACAATTCCTTCTTTGGCCTTGGTATAATGTAATTTTTACTTCTTATGCACCTTAAATTTGGAGTACCATCAGCATCTCTTTGGTGAAAGATATTTCTTAGATAGACAGGAATGGCTTTTCTGGATACTTTATACATCAACTTGGCCTTTCTAAGAAATATTCTTTCATGTATTGTTATAACCTTTATATTATTCATTGCACCCTGGAAATTTTCTATCCACTGATCTAGAATTAAATGGCAAGCCCTCATTTGGAGTCTTAAAAGTGTTGTTATGTTTGAATTAAAGGTATTACCCCAAATTACATTACAACAGTCCAGATATGGCTGAATATAACTTTTATAAAAGATGACCCTACACTGAAGAGGAATGTATGTTTTAATTTTCCTCAGTAGCCAAAGATAAGAATTAATCTTTTCTGAAATGTGTTTAATGTTAATAGACCAAGTAAGATTGTTATCTATGAATACACCAAGAATTTTATCCTGAGAGGTCATATTAAGGCTCACATTGTCAAATAGAACCTGGAGTTTGTCCCTGTCTAGTCTTGCTCATTTCTGTTATGTTGTAACTAGTAGGGCTTTCATTTTTTCTGTATTTATGATCATACTGTTTTCCATGCACCATACTTGAAGTCTGTTTAGAGCATCTTGTAAGTTATTTTCAAGTACTGTAAGGTCAATATTCCTGATAGGTTAGTCTGTAATCAGTTTTTTTGAATATAATAATTTGGGGTGGGTGGGGATGGAGTTTTCGAGCTCCTCAACAAGTATAAAAATTTAATAGCCTTTGAAAGCTAGAGTAATTCATTTTCATGAGATCAAAATTTGAATATATCAATATGTGGGCTTTTATTTAACAGCTATTTAATAGATAAGTTTGTACTTCAGTATCCAACAAATATATAGCAATTTTAAAATTGTACAGTAAATACCAATATAGTCTAACATGATTTGACTTTATGCTGGCACCATGGATACATACATACATACATACATACATACATACATACATACATACATACGTATGATACATACTGTCTGAACCTATGGCACATTAATCTCTTCATCTGACATACCTTCAATCGTTTAAGTACTTCATCACTACAAATTAGTACAAAAGATAAACACCTGGTACTTTATTACTTAATCACTACAGTTATTACAAAGATAAACACTTGGTAAGTGGACATGACAAGAATGTTTTAGACTTCCTGTCTGCCAATGTCATTCCAGGCCATCCAGAGAAATATGGCCCCTTTTCACCCTTTTCAGAGAACTATGGCCCCTTTTCTGAGAACTATGGCCATTTTTCAGTCTAAAAGTACCTTAATACAGTATTGCTTTATAAACTCAACAAACTAAACTATTCATCTGGGGTTACGAATTTCTGAAGTCTGAGAATGGGAATCAATATTCTACCCAGATATTATCTCTATACAAAAGTCTGATGGAAGGGTATGCTAAATACTCCATTTTGAAACATAGAGAAATAGAGTTAAAGGTACACAATATTATGTCACAATTTTTCTCCAAGATCATTTTTTATAGATATCTAATGTATACATGTATATCCATTTAAACCTCCATTACAAACAGATGTGCCAGGTGCAAACAGGTGTGACAGTGCATATCTTTGGATATATTAGTGAGTGAAGGAAGTTGATTTATCCTCCACATTGGAAATATGCTAAAAGTTCATAAATGAATAGAGAAAATAGTTGAAGAAAATTCTATATTCCTGAAAAATGCTTCCATTCGTTTTGGGTTTTTTTAAAAAAAGAGAAATTTCATTGTCTTGGATGCAACAGGTACACAACTTTCATCATTGGGCATCTATAGAAGAACTGATGTTACAAGTACATGCTCTGACCTAATTAGACATGCCTTAATGGATGACATAAATCAAGACTTGAATGCAATACCCAATTTGTCCAATTAGTGTTGATTTTGTCCTTGACAACATAATGACTTCTATTAGAATGTACAAGGTATAAGGTAATATAGATAATGATGCTTATCTCAAACTGTCATAGAACTGTCTATATATATATATATATATATATATAAATATATATATATATATATATATACATACATATATATATATATACACATATATACTAGCCTTAATCTATAGTCTGTCGACATACACATCCTAGATAATACAGGTAAATATAGCCTGGACAATACATGTTAATTTGTACCTGTCAATACCAATTTATGAACTAATCACACAAAAAATAACTGAGTAGTTGCTGTTGTTGTTGTGGGGCTTAACGCCATTTTTCAGCACACAATAGGCTATACATGGCGGCCAGTATTAATGGTGGAGGAAGAAACTGGGAAATCCCCGGAAAGAACCACCGACCCACGAGAAGCTACTAGCAAGCATTCTCACATATCCACATTCGGCGAATCCTAGACTTGAACCCACGCAAACAGAGGTGAGATGGCAGTGATCCATTAAAGGAGAGCGCTTTTGACCACTCGGCCACCCCAAATAACCGAGTAAACAAATTCCATATTAATAGCTCAGATCTCGGATTGTGTGCAAATGCAGTTGTTTCCCCAATAACCCCTTTATCTTTCAGGAGAGGAATTTTTCTACTGGAAATGACATCGTTAAGTTAAATAGAAAGCTGAAGTACTGGCCAATCATGGAATTTTAAATTATTATAAAATAATCCCAAAATAATTCCTCTAATCTCACATAAATTTCCATCCATAAATAAAATACCAATGCCATAAATTCTGTTTAAGATATTCAACAAATGTCACATTGCAGGTTATTTTCCCCGTAAAGCATTTCCACAGCTTTGAGGAAAAGTTTTGCTTCATTTATAGAGATATAATCTCTGGGTAATACTAAAATTAGGTTGATGATGAACAAATAAAATATATCCTATCCACCTGGCTGAAAATTAGAACAACTGTACAATATGCTACCCCAATATCAGACTAATTTAAAATAATTAGGTCTTGAGCTGCTTTGGTGTTTTACAGCACAACAACACAGGAAGGTTATTTAGTGATGAGGATATATGGCAGGTTATGATATTGACACTGTTGCTATAAACAAAATCTGATGTCATCTATCCACAAGATTTGGAATGTAGTAAACAAGTAACCGCACAAGATGAAAAGTCAAGAGGTTAGATATAGGTACAAAATATAAACACCTTAAAATATAACTTTGTAAAATCTGGTCAGCACTGTCACTTTGCACTAATTGTAATATTGTAAAATCTGGTCAACATTGTTACTCTGCATTAATTGTACCATTGTCACTTTGCATTAATTGTACCATTGTCAATTTGCATTAATTGTACCACTTCACTTTGCTCTCATTGTAGCTTTGTAAACTTTTAGTGAACATTGTCACTTTGCAAAAAATTGTTGCTGTGTAAAGTTTTGTAGTTTTTCATTTTACCTCAATCGCCTGCTTTTGATGAAACCAAAATAACTGTAAATGTCACCATACATTTTGGCAATTTCTTGTGTTGTCTTTCAATCTCGTTACTTTACAAAGAACCTTAGGGTTTTAAACCTTTTATTTCTGTAGTCACTGTAGGTAATTCTGTTGATCATATTTATGTACTGATTTACTTTGTTTACAACTTATTTCACTACAGTTCTAATGTGACATGGCGGATGTAAGTGTTACTCTCAAAGCAAGTGATATCAGTACACAGGCAATAATTAATAGCAAAATGTGACTATAGGGTCAATTCTTTTAAAAATGTTTTCAAATTTTGCAAGAGGAACATCACTAAAAGGGAGCCACAGTGGCTCAGTTGGTTGATCACTGGACTTGCAATCCAGGTTTTGTGGGTTCAACACCCATTGAGGCCGGCCTCTGCTGGATGCTTCTGTGTGTCCATGGGAAAGACTTTGACACAGCCAGCGTGATATAGCCTTTAATGTCTTTAAAGTGCTGTCAAAAATCCAACCAACAACTGAAACTAAAGCCCAAAATTTTATATTGAGGCATTTGTAATAAAATCTATCTATTTCTTTCTGATATGACAAAATCAGGACTATGGATTTGATAGTACTGGGATTAGTTTGACTAATGTGACTTCAAACATACAAAGTAAAATCTGTACTCTGAAAAGATTTAAAACATCTGCATCAGATTTAATGTACACATCATAATCACTCATTAGAATCCTTTAAAAAAATTTTAATCAGAGAATTTAAACAAATAATAATTTTGATTTGGCCAGCCATATTTAAATAAGAGAAAAAGAGACATAAGGAAAATATAGTAAATGGGGGAGGGGAGAGACAGGAGAATCTACAGTCATGATAGCTACTTGGAACTTTGCTTCGAGTAAACTACTTGAACTAATTAATATACACTTATGAATCAACAAATACAGCAATATTCCTTTTCAATTTTTCAAGCAGTATATAGCTTTTTAATCCGAGTTTTGGGAAGAAGCCAAGTGTTTCTCAAGTGAGGGATCTGTTAGCATATGTTGTATGTGTATTAATATATTTTAAGGAGTTTATGCACATGTACTATGAAGGATATCAATCTGTAATTGTCTATATATACATGTGATCATCCTTGTTATACATGTACTATGAAGGATATCAATCTGTAATTGTCTATATATACATGTGATCATCCTTGTTATACATGTACTATGAAGGATATCAATCTGTAATTGTCTATATATACATGTGATCATCCTTGTTATACATGTACTATGAAGGATATCAATCTGTAATTGTCTATATATACATGTGATCATCCTTGTTATACATGTACTATGAAGGATATCAATCTGTAATTGTCTATATATACATGTAATCATCCTTGTTATACATGTACTATGAAGGATATCAATCTGTAATTGTCTATATATACATGTGATCATCCTTGTTATGCATGTACTATGAAGGATATCAATCTGTAATTGTCTATATATACATGTGATCATCCTTGTTATACATGTAGTATGATGGATATAAATCTATGATCATCCATATATATACATGTGGCATGATGGATATAAATCTATGATCATCCATATATACATGTAGCATGAAGGATATAAATCTATGATCATCCATATATACGTGTAGCATGATTGATATAAATCTATGATCATCCATATATACATGTAGTATGATTGATATAAATCTATGATCATCCATATATACATGTAGTATGATTGATATAAATCTATGATCATCCACATATACATGTAGTATGAAGGCTATAAATCTGTAACCATCCATATGGAACTTATGGATCTCTGTTTTATTCAAAGATCGTCTATGTGCATCAAGTTTTTAAATTTCACATGCAACAAGCAGTGACAAATTTAAAAAGATGTTAAATGAAACACTGAAGCAAAATCAGTTTCATTGTCTTAGATGTTAATACCATGTGTGATTTCACAGTACTGTCTAAATCGAATTAATTTGATTGTCTTAGCTGTTAATACAATGTGTGATTTCTCAACACAGTCTGAATTAAATCAGCATGGTTGTCTCTGATGTTAATACCATGTGTAATTTTACAGCACAGTCTGAAGTAAATCAGTGTGACTGTCATACATGTGTGATTTCACATGAACATAACAATGTTTACATAACAATGATGGTATATTATGCAATCTCAGGAATTCTTTTAAAGGAGTCATCTGGAGCCAGTTGCAATGACCTATAACCTATGACCTAAATTCAACAAAATCACATAAGCATGAAATATAATTCACAGTAATAAACTCAAGATAAAATGATATTGTATTGCACAACATGTATGTACAAGCTGTATATTTTTAGAGTAAACTATGCCTAAGAAAGTGACCTAAATTTAACCAAAGTTAGTGGAATATGAAAATGTTTAGGTCACAGTGACCTATATTAGGCTGATTTGTGTGATACTCAACCGAAACACATTTGCAAACAAAGTTGCATGACTCTATAACTTACAATGCCTGAGTTAATGACCAAGGCAAAACATAACTAAGGTGAGATGGATAGAAGTACCATGGAATGTGAGTAAAACTATAAAACATTCATGGCAAGGCAGCACACCTGTCACAAAAACACTTACAGGAGTAAGGTTTTTAATACTGTACCTAGGTCAGACCTCACTGGTTTTCTCATGTTTCATTAACCCTTATCAAGACTGAATGAAAAGGATGACCCTCCTATTTGGTATTTATATAAACCTCTCAAATGCCCTTTCAACTTGTTATACTATACCCTTGTAAGTGATATGCAAACAAAGTGATTAATATCAATTGTCAACCACATATGGGAGAACTTCAATTTATAGCACAGTTTGATCACCTCATTTTATGAAACTGTTCTTTTTTACTAAAATTTCAGATACATGGAGATTTATGTTTAGAATTATTGTTGAATTACTTCAAAAAACCAAATTTTGTTGTTCATATACAATTATATTGTATAGTTTATGAACTAATGTTTTTAAAAATCTTGCCCACACCAAAGTTGGAACAGGCATTACCTCTTCCTAATGGCACATGGAAGTGTTGCATCATGGTTATAATGAAGACTGAAGCATAAGTGACTCATGATAGGCGATAAAATGAAAAGTAATCAGGTGGAAATAGAACTTAAAATGACAAAGACTACATTCAGGATAGTCATTTTCATTATTGTTTTAAATCGCATGGTCATATCTGTATCTCATGACATTCGGTCAGTATGATACTGACATTGTCCATTAAATGGTCAGATAGAAATTTTTGCACACTGACTATAAATGTCATTTATCTGAACAAGATTCGAAGTTAAAAGTGCATTTCTGTGAGACAAAAGTTAGTGAATTGGGTACATCACAGATTTAATGTCATTATAATATGGGTATTTTCCTGCATAATTTGATAGACAGTTCAGATAATATTATGAAAATACTACATACTAGTTTATGAATAAGATTATTTTGTTGAGGTTTATGATGACATCAAAGATGTAAAAACTGAACCATAATTAATTTAAAGTGGGTGATTTTATGATGACTTTGGTATTATGACAGTTTTTAAAACATAATTTGGCAAATTTCATATTTCCTCAGTAAGCTAACAATCTGAAAATTTCCTGGTTGGATTTTATTAAAGGAACATTTGTGTTATTACTAAAGTTTCCTTTACCATGACATTTTCAGGAACTTAGTGGGTGCAAGCATAATGTTTGAAGTGTCATTTGTGTAAATTACTTGTATTCTTGTGTAACTGTTTAGAGTTTAAGAGTTTAAAAGAGTTTTGTGTGGAAATATATATTTATTTTAATAAAAGCATATGGAAGTGTTTGTGGTATTGATTTTTTCTCATTAATTCTTTCTTAACAGGTAGTCATATAGTATAAATCAGCACCAGTAATAATTGGGACAGGCATACAGACAGTATGAATCAACACCAGTAATCACTGGGACAGGCACACATACAGTATAAATTCAGCACCAGTAATCACTGGGACAGGCACACAGCAGTATGAATCAGCACCAGTAATCATTGGGACAGGCACACATATAGTATGAATCAGCACCTGTAATAATTGGGACAGGCACACAGACAGTATGAATCGGCACCAGTAATCATTGGGACCGGCATACAAACAATATCAATCACCACCAATAATCACTGGGACATGCACACAGACAGTATGAATCAGCACCAGTAATAATCGGGACAGACACACATACAGTATAATCAGTGCCAGTAACAATTTGGACAGACACATACAATATAGGGGGCCCCGAGTGGCCGAGTGGTCTAAAGCACTGATCGTTACGGATCACTGCCATCTCACCTCTGTCTGCGTGAGTTCGAGTCCAGGCTCGGCTAACGTGGGTACGTGAGAAAGCCTGCCAGTAGCTTCTCGTGGGTCGGTGGTTCTTCCCGGGTTTTCCAGGGTTCTTCCTCCACCATTAATACTGGCCGCCATGTATAGCCTATCTTGTGCTGAAAAATGGCGTTAAACCCTATAACAACAACAACAACAACAACATACAATATAGTCTGTACCAGTAATCAAAATACAGTCTAAAACAGTACCAGTAATAACTAGGACAGATACACATACAGTATAATCAGTGCCAGTAACAACTGGGACAGACACACAGCATAATCAGTACCAGAAACAATTGGGACAGGCACACAAAGAGCATAATCAGTACCAGTAATCAAACCTCAATGGTGGATGCATGCAATGACACATATTGTCTGGGGGAAGTAATGGTGAAGAACATTCTAGAGGATAGATTGATATTTGTCAATGGGAAAAATATAAAACCCAACATCAGATTAGGAAATTGTTGGAAAGAATGAAACTCCCCACCCCCAATACAGTGCATTCAAGTGTATTAGTGTAATCTCTGATTCTTATGCATGGGCATATGTTTTTTAACCTTTAAAACACTTAAATAAAAAAATGGAAAATATGTATACCAAATACCTCTTTTTGGTCTAAAATACATTTTTAGTTAAAATGACCTTTCTGTTGTACACTGTATAAAGTTTAACATTAATGGCTGTGCATTCTAGAAAGACTTAACACATAACAACAAACCTAATCTAACTCAAAGGAGGTAATAACATTGTTAATTTTGGAAATTCTAACTCTTCATTAACTTTAGTGTTTAGCTTTGAGAATTTGTTAAGAGTAAACTGCACTGGAGCAGTACATTTTTAACATGCAGATATAAACAAAAAAAACAAAAAAAAAACTGAAGATTTTTTTTCCAAAGTTGACCTTAAAATTTCATCATATAAAACTTTTAAAAGAAAATTTTAAAAAAATAGAAAAAAAAATTTTCTGCAAAAGTTCCTTTTATTTCTGCATTCTTTAAATGACTCTTATTATTGTTATAATTTTTCATCATTAATCTCAATACAGAGCTGCAACATAGTTTGAAAGACCAACTTTTACAAGGTCAAGATCATGCTTTCCACAAGAAACTATTTTTCAGCAAAATCTTTACAACTTAAAATATTGACAAACACGCGTTAATTCAGCTGCTTATTTGGTTATTAAGTGGTGCCGGGTCCATACAAAGTCACCCTTGATCTGAGCACTGAACCTTTAAATGGCTTCATTAAATGACTTCCGACTTAAAATGTTACCCTTGATCTGAGCAATAATGTTTAAATGTATGCAGGTATTGACTTACAGCAAGTTGACAGGTTGTCTCTTTAGTGTGTACCCAAATTTGGATCAATTATGAAATCAAAAATACTTTGTAGCAAATGGTACCATAATCTTATTTTTCCAATCTCCACTTTCTGTCTTGCCTGAATTCAGTAGATAACGAATGCATCATGGAGGCATTCCTGTCATTTTTTTTTTTCCAGAACAATATGTCGCTATTTGCAGATGAGATACTAAAAGTGTTCTCAACCTTTTTCCACCCCTTCAAAAATGCCCTACTTGTGGTAAGATAAGGATGAAATTCGCAGAAGCTTAATCAAAAGGCGGGAAGGTCTTAGGTAACCAATGGATACCAAGAAGCCATACACAACAATGCAATATCAACAATGTCTGGCTGAGAGATCAAAGGAGATGCTTCAAATGGATTAACCTCTAATATCTGTTTGCACAAGTGTTATTTAACGGCTGATTTGGGTCTATAATATTTGCAGTACACTACACAATTAACATCCGTAAATCTGCGATGATAACATGTGACATCTGATCTAGGTCTGTAAAGAGTGCAATAGGTTACGAGTAGAAAGTGTACATGGGGAAACTCTTATCACTGCTGATTTACACGTATAGGGTGTACCCTATTGTAAAATATCATAAACCCAGATCTGCTGTCACTGGGTCTACAATTGTTCTGGTCTGGATCTATACTGGTACAGAGGTTGCCCTAATTTACTGATTCATTTGCACAACAGCAGGTGTGAGTCTATACTGGTACATACAAGGTTCTTATCTACTGGTGCATTATACTATAGTAGGTATGGGTCTATGATAGTACACAGAAGGCTCTAATCTACTGGCACATTACACAACAGTAGGTCTAGATCTATGCTAGTACAAAAAAGATCTGATTTAATGGCGAATTATACAACAGAAGGTATAGATCTACACTGGTAAAGAGACAGCAGGTATAGATCTACACTGGTAAAGAGAAGGCCCTGATTTACTAGCAAATTATTACAACATCAAGTTAGTGTGTAGTACTGATAAGACCCTGATTTACGTGCAAACTGTACAACTGCAGGTGCAACCATCTGTGGTACAGGTGAGTATGTTCTGATTTACTGGTGCTTGATTTGACAGCAGGTGTAGGTCAATGCTGGTTACAGCTGGCTAAATACTTTCCTTCTTAAAATGACTAAATTACCTGCTATAAAATATCAGTATTTCAGAAAATCTCCGGTTTCTGCCGAAGAATCTACATTTTTAAAAATAGTTTTGAATGGGGTAATTATTACATGATGCTGAAACTTTTCTTTGAAAATACAAAGAAGAAAAGAGGTTTTAAAAAAATAAAAAAGCATATTTTCTTCTGCTATTAAGACTAAATTTAAAATATTTTATGTGATTTACTAAAAATTTGAGTAAATAATGTCGACCCTTGATGAAAGGTATACAGTGTTTATACAAGTCAATAAATTGCATCCCATACAACCTGCAGACATTGCACATTATTATTATCAAGGGAAAAGTGTCCCCAAAAGTCCATCTTTCACCCCCAACATATTGTTTTGGCTATTTTGTCACTTCAGAAGAAGACCCCCTGAAAGGGCTTTGATTAAATGGGAAATGGCTTTGGAATTAATTCTCTGTAGACTTGAATTTTGATCCTTTGTTCCCGTTTACTTCAATATCACAGGGTCTTCCTCTCCTACTTTATTGGGCTGTGTCTACCTGGATTCATTTTATGAAGAGACACACTGTCTGCACTATAGGAAGGCAAGGAAATGGACTTTTATCAGACTTTAAGAATTAGATGACAACAAATTACAATTAGACAGCAGTCCAGCGAACTAACTGAAAAAAGATTATGAAACCAGTAACATTAAAACCTTATTATCAGTCTGGGCTATCTGAATTCTACACGATACAGGACACAGTACAAAGCCAAAGGCACCCAGGTATGCAGAGCACATGTAAAACACTGCACATGACTAAATCTGGATTCAGAATGTCAGTTTTGCTGGCACTAGACATCAATGCAACCATTTAGGAATGTTGATTAAAGATACTGGTAAATGTTGACTGGAATCCAATTATGGCCACATTTATGAGGTCTAAATGCCCCAACACACAAGACATCTAGCCAGAAGGGACTCAAGCAGGCTGAATATAAAACAATATAACTGGATGTCCTGTATACCTTACCTTTTATTCTTATAAAGTAAGTTAAATTAATTTCCTCACAGGGAAATAAGATGCCACTAGAGACAGAAACTGCAATTGTTCTATACAAATTCAAAATTCTTCTTTTAAAATCATGATTACCAAAATGCTATTTAAATGTTAAAATAAATTAACCAATAAAGTCATCAGTGTGGCTACTTAAAGGTGGGGATTATTTGTTGTTCAAGCCATACTGTTATCAAATATGAATGTGCCCCATGGCCAGTCCTAAATGTCTAGGTATGAATTGATGGATAATGAGAAAATTTCAATCTTCCTATCCTGTTTATTTTGACATGCCTGATTTTGTCTTGGGTAAGTGTAAATATCTCCCTGTGTGTATGTGTGTGTGTAATTTGGATTTTTAACATAGCTTTAACAATTTTTCAGTCATATCGCTCGATGTCTGCAGTGTGACAGTTTATGGTGATGTCTAACACTGGGGCATCATGCCACAGACAAGTAGTAGTACAACCCACTCAGTCACAATATCCTGACACCAGGCCGACCAGACCTAACACTAACCTCTTAATGTTGAGTGCCAAGCGAGGCAGCTGCTAGTACCATTTTAATAATTCTCTGGTATGACTCGGGCGGGGTTCGAACCTGCGACCTCCCGCATTCGAGGTGTGTGTGTATATATATATATATATATATATATATATATATATATATATATATATATATATAGAGATATATAGTTGTTTATAAGTCAAACCCAACTGCAAACTGTATAGACTCAGATGTGCCACTAGACCAGTGGTTACAGGGTGGATCAAGGCTTCAGAAAGCCTGAAGCTGGCTGGGTGATTTGTATGCACTTTAATTACTTTATAAGGAAAACTGGAGTTAGCAAGGCGAGAAAAGGAGTGGACAATGGGCATATAGTCATAAGTGAAAAACCGATATATGAAAACGAAAACATCATATGGTGTTTTTAAGACCCATTGTTTTCCTTAGGAAATTTTTTGACACTAGAACCTGATTTCAGATCATCAAAAAACTACTGAAATTTTAAGATGTTGCACTCACACCTGGATATTTAATGCATGACACCATCAGGTGTATATACCTGCTGTAAAATACAAAATACTGTAACCTGAACATTTACATAATGACCCTGAACATGACACATTTGACCTAGGCACCTGCAAATTGTATACCTTTGCTTACTAGATGGTTATGGAGTTGAATTTTGAATAATGAAGACCCAGACTGGGTGGTGGAGTGTGGCACAGCAGTTCACAGTGGGATCTGTTTTACAAAACATGGTGTCAAATTAAAGATATTAACTTCTCAATTAAGTCAAGTGGTTATATATAGATGTCAGGTAGAGGGAAATGACAAACTTTGATATAACTAACAACTTTGTGAAATTAAGCAATTTTCATAGTATTGTAACCATAGTTAAACCTTTTGAAATTTTGATTATTTTGCATGATTTACAAACTGAGTGTGCATGCACACACAGACACGCACTTGAGCCCTGTGGAAAATCTCTCTTTCATGTACTATGCAAGGAATAATTATTCAACATATTTCATATCCTTAAAAGGTAATGATTTGCCATCTCTGCATATTTACATCCACTCTTACATGTAGGGGTCAAATTCATTTTCTTTAAACATTCAGTTTCATAAAAAAGCCTGTATATAATTATTTTATATATTATAAGGAATATTGACTCTATTTACTTTGAAGTCCAACTGCCAAAACATAGACCCTTATCTGTTGTTGCATAAGAAGCAGGCAAATTTGGGTCAATGTTGTGTGTTCTAATAATCACTGCTAACAAACTGCACTGACACAGATCTGCCAGCATATTGTGTGATATAAAATGGCAGATCTGGGTCTATGCAGTTTGCAGTTGCACTGGGTTTATGAGACTACACAATAAGTATCAAGGACAAATCTGATAAATTACAGACAAATGTGAAGAAATAGCTAATTTTTGAGGTGTAATTAATGTAACTTTAAGGACAAAAATAAACTGAGAGATTATGCAGTCTCTGCTCTAATAAAAGTTAAAACTGATTATTATTTGAGACAATATATACCTGTACAAGGTATGATTGAAAAGATACTGACATTATTATAATGGCAAAAGAGACTGACATTATTATGAGAGACAATTTATGCCTGTACAAGGTATGATTCAAAAGAGACTGACATTATTATATGAGACAATTTATACCTGTAAAAAATATGACACAAAGGGCAATTACTCAAGTAACAAATTCACTACTAGGCAGATCAACTTTTACATGATAACCTTGACAGGTGTGAAATGTAAAACAACAAACAACTCTACAAAAACATGATGGTCAAGATGATGTTAAGAAAATATTTATCCCATGTTTAATATATGTTATGTGAGGCAACTGAACTTTTGCTTCCATTTTCCTATCAAGAAAACCCTAACCCAAAATACGTATTTTGTCATTGCATATGTGTTACACACATATTTTAACATTATACACAGTCTGTGTGTGTGTGTGTGTATATATATATATACATACATATATATATATATATATATATATATATATATATATATATATATATATATATATAAAGACTTATTTGCCATATGATTTGTATTCTATATATCTATATATATATATATATATATATATATATATATATGCATTACACATGTCTTTTATCAATATTGTAACTGATGACTTGCAGGATGTTAATTTTAAATAAATGTTTGATAGATACAATCGATGTTGACTGTTTTAACCATAAGCGGACCATGGCCTTCATAGGTGGACCACGGCCTTCATGCTGAGCCCATTTCTGGATGATGTATTTGGCAAACTTGTGTTGGTCACATCAGGATTTATCCACATGCCAAATAACATCACTATGCATCCAACTATATTGAGAAACTGACCACATAAACACTGAAACATTGAGGTTAATATAAGGTCCTGACAGGCATACACACCTATGTACAAATATACAAACATGGCATATGCATGCCAAGTGATCTCTGTGTCTGACCAGACAAAATGAAGGCTCATGCTTCACTGAAAAACTTAATCCAAAATCTTGATAAAAACTGATGAGGCTAACACCATCAGGGAAATTAAGCTTGACAAAAACATGGTGTGGAGATTAAATTGGTTAATTTCACTGAACCTTTCATACCATAATGGACCCCATGAGATGACATATAAGGTCAAGTGACTGTTCAACTCAAGTCCAAAGTTAATGCCAGTTCATTGTTATAACTACAACAAAAAAAAAGTTTAGCATTTTTTTATATTAGTTCAGGGTGTCCGCTTGCGTTTCAAGACTCCTGTAAAAGACAACCGGACTTGGATTAGCACTGTTTCCTTTACTTTGCACTAAGTGTACAGTGCTTCCTTCATATAGCAAATTTTCAGTGCACTGGTAACCATTGCTACCTTAATGCCATTACTAATGGCAGATGATGTGCTTGCTTGAAAATGTCTACAGTACCCCTATTATAACTTTTTGTTTAATTTACTATATGCTTTTAAGTAATTTCATTTTGTATGTCAGTTTTATATTTTGCAAAGAAATCACACTTTTATTACTGCTACTTGAATTTATGGCTTAATATCTGTAATAGGAATGGTGTTCCTGCCATCTTCATTAAGAAATGGATCATTGTTCTGTAAGTCTTTATTTAAGTTTGTAGCAGTTATATCAATTGCTACACCACCAATGAAAGTGAACCCAGAGCATTCGATAGTGAGTGTTGATATGACAAAAAATTATTTTAAAAAAATATACAATTAATAAAACTGAGTAATTAGAAATAATATTCAATATTCAGGATCATGTATGTTATATTGGTAATATTTTCGATCCAATTGTTTCCTTATTTTGAAAAACAAAATTTGAAATAATAAGAACAATTGCTACTGATAAACTGATCATGGAAATGGTGACAGCTGCTGATTTGGTTTTGAAAGTTGTCAAGTAATTGACAATAACAAATTGATGTTCAAATCGATGTTAATATGAACCATCAAAATGAATTACAATGTGCAAGATGTTACCGTATAGCCAGATGATACATATAATTCATAAAGAAAATAACTGCCAAGTACTATGTATACCTCACACTATTACCATATATACTCACTAATAAGGTGAATCCAAATGAAAACTGTACAGACCCAGACCTGCCAATGCATAATGTGCCTGCAGATATGTTGTGACTGTTAAGTGGAACAAGCAACACGGACCCTGATCTGTTGGCACATTATGGGTCTATGTTGTTTGCCATTGGACCTGACTTATAAGTGAATTTATATGTTAAAAGGACCCCAGGTTAATGTTTGTCATCCATGGCAGATTGTTGAGGTTACAAAGGTAAAAAAAAGTGTCTGGTTTTTGACAGTAGGCTATTTGTACTGTGAATCCCCCCTTTAATTTTGAGAACGAGCATCATTTATCATAATGTCAAACATTTTTGGGTAAAAGTATAGCATTCAGTTTGTAGGTTTATAATTAAATCAGAGTGAAAGAAAACACCTAAAAAGTCCATCCATTTTGCTGAAAAAGATAGCTATACAAAGGGATAAAAGCAGTCTGTCTATAGGCCACCAAGGCGCCTTAGCCATCCAGTAGACAGTAAATAATTATGGACAGTCCTCTGATGTCCATTAGGAACAGCACACTATGCTTTTTTCTCTTTTCTGAAGAAAAACTTTATAAGCTTGAATTATTTTACACTGAAGTTAATAAAATGATCATTCAAGGAGCAACTGAATTTATTTATATCTGCTTGTCAGTTTTTAGACTTCTATTTTGTCAAAATGTGAGATACAAGTTTTCGGATAGGTAATGAACAGAAGGTAGAATAAAAGTCATCACCATTTGGGAAAAACAGAAATATGCAGTTTGAATAAACAAGGGAAAAACCATTTTTACAATCTCTCTCTCTCTCTCTCTCTCTCTCTCTCTCTCTCTCTCTCTCTCTCTATATATATATAAGAAAACAGTTGCAAAATATTGTTGGATGTATGATAAGTTGATTGGACAGATTTTAAGTAAAATATATTGAAACTGATAACTTGTGAAAAGCAAATTGTGCATTTTGACCACCAGTCTACATGATATACTTCTCTTATTTCTCAATCATAAATTTAAAATGCAAAAGTTTAATGAATATGTACTTTTACTTCTATATCTCTCTCTCTTTCTTGCTCACTCTCATTTTCCCCACAAGACTGCCTATATCATATGTCAAAATCCTTTTTTCAATGAACAAAGGATTTGTTATGATGTGACCGCTTATAATAAGCTTGGAACAATGCACAAAGAGAACAATGACCTTGACCTGACATCAGCCTAATAGCACAATGCAACAGCATATCTTATGAAAACTATTATTTCAAGGTTTCTCTACTTTTTATATTTTTCTCATGGGTCAGTGGTTCTTAGCGGGGTTTTCCAGGGTTCTTCCTCCACCAATTTTACTGGCCGCCATGTATAGTCTATCTTGTGCTGAAAAATGGCGTTAAACTCTACAACAACAACAACTTTTTATATTTTCATCCACATTTAATGGCATGTCAATGTCATTTGCCAGATATTAAATAGACCTCTGACTGTACATTTTCTGTAACTGTGAACGGTCTTTAGGTTATGACACTTTCTGTAAAATTTGGTAAAATTCTGTAATGTGGCATTTTTTAAAAGTTATTACAAATCTTTCTATTTTAAGTAACAGCAGCCATATCTGATGGCATCACTTTTATAGACTCAAAAGCCTTTCATACTAAGATGCTTTCTGTCAAATGTTGTAAAATCCTGCCAAGTGTTTTTTTTTGGGAAGTCGTTCAAAATGAGTGACTATTTTAAGGAATGGTGGCCATAATTAATGGTAAATCAGCGTCATTTGTACAAAATCTGAATGCCTTTAATGACAGAATGTTTTCTGTCAAATTTGGTTGAATTCTGCTAAGCAGCTGTTGAGAAGTTGTTTAATATTTTTCTATTTTTAGTAATGATGGCCATATTTGATGGTGAATTGGCATCATTTGTACAATCTGGAAAAAGCCGTATATGCCTAAATATTTCTTGCAAATTATGTCAAATCTGTTAAGAAGTTTTTGAGAAACAGTCATATATATAGATTTTTTTTAACAGTTTTAGCATTGGCAGCCATATCAAATTGCAGATTGATACATGTAAATAAATGAAAGCCCTCTATGCTAGATGCTTTCATTGACATGTGTTAAAATTCTGTTGAGTATTTTCTTCTAAAGAAGATTCATTTTGGGTTTTTAAAATTTCAGTAATGGCAGTTTTTGAAAAATTTTAAAGGTGTTTCTAATAGTTCCCAGTTTAATTGAATACATTTTAAAGATCTTCACATCAAAAATTTTTCTACAAAAATTTGGTTAAATTTTGTCAAGCAGTTTTTGGGAAGTTTAAAGGTGTTTCTACATGTAGTAACCTTTGCTATATTGGATGATGGATTAGTATTCATTGAACAAATATGAAAGACCTTGATACCAGAATGATTCATGTAAAATCATATCCAAATTAGTCAAGCAGTTTTTGATAAGTTGTTAACTAGCAATGGTGAATAGATTACAAAGGATGGACAAAAGACCTCAGCATAAGCTCACTGGGCCTTACAGCTACTGATTTCCCTTTAGGGGAGATAAAAATTAGGAAGAGCGGTAGGGCATACAGGATATGCTTTTTATCATACTTCCCAGCATGACACAGTATAATAAGCAAACTCTATTCTAAGTCTTCATTTAAAAATGAAGAAAGGCAAAATAAATAGCCTCTTTCCATTTCTCATCACAGTGACCATATATTGCACAAAACCTAGCATGATTTACTTGAAAATGTAATCAATACACATATTGTATTAAATGGCAGTTAGACTCATTCTATAATGATGTCACAGCAAACTTACCCTTAGTGAAGGGAGGTAATACGGTCAATATTTGGGACACTCTAACTCTTCATTGGTTTTAACAGTTTATCAGTAAATATTTGTGAGTTTAGTGCAGGAGAAACAGAGTTTTAATCTAAACATGATGCTTAACAAAAAATTTTTAATTTACTATATATCTGACCTTTAAAACTCCTAGTCCATGCACATGATTCTGTTAATTCTAGGGATGGATAGGTAGGGAAGTTTTGCCCAGTATCCAGCAGGGGGTCAGGTCAGATTTTAGGGTTTTCCCACTCAAATTTTGTCTGGTTTCCCCTCCCCCCCCCTTTCTCATCTCCATTTTTGTCAACCACATAACTTTTAATTTTATATTACTGATGTCCAGTTAGACTCGGGGTGGGGTTGGGAACCTGACCTGCAAGATCAAATGTTTATCTTAAAACCAGGCTGTACTGGGTATTCCAGCTAGTGGAAAACACAGTGGGGCTTGATACCTGCCCATCCCTAGTTAATTTTGAAGACAACCAAGTGCATGACCACTCTAATCAGAATGTTTGGACTTGTTAAGTCCATAGCACAGCAACACAAGTAGGTTATTTAGTGTCAAGGCAATTGGAGTAAAGTGCCTTGGCCAAGGACACTCCATGACAGCCTGTCAAGGTTGATCTAATTGTAGGATTTGAACCTGCAGCCACTTCTGCTCCTCTTATCAAAAGGAAGAAATGATTCTTTCAATAACTACTTGAAAAGATATGGGCCATGTCCAATTTAATTCAAATCATGATATCATTATAATCAGTATAACTGATATGCACTGATAAAAGTTCATGTTTTGCTGGTCTTTGGAATTCCCGGTTCTTTATTTTCACTATCCTATCATAATAACATTGCATTTTATATTCGTGGAAAAATATCATTAGAAACAAAATGTTGTAAATTTAGTTTTTCACTTTTATAAATGTTACTTATAACCTGATTAGTGAATTGAAAGGTCATCAGGATAACACCTCATATCAGTGTCAATCAGATCTCCATTGTATAGGAGATCTTAATTAATCTGATTGTGTAAAGACAGACCCATGATAAGGTCTTTGTCAGACCCATGATAAGGTCTTTGTCACACCCATGATAAGGTCTTTGTCAGACTAATGATAGGGTCTTTGTCACACCCATGATAAAGTCTTTGTCAGACTAATGATTGGGTCTTTGACACACCCATGATAAGGTCTTTGTCACACCCATGATAAGGTCTTTGTTAGACCCATGATAAGGTCTTTGTCAGACCCATGATAAGGTCTTTGTCAGACCCATGATAAGGTCTTTGTCACACCCATGATAAGGTCTTTGTCAGACTAATGATAGAGTATTTGTCTGACCCATGATAAGGTCTTTATAAGACTCATGATAGGATCTTTAAGATCTTTAGCAGACTCATGACAGGATCTCTGTCAGACACATGACAAGGTCTTTATCAGACTCATGATAGAGTCTTTGTCAGACCCATTAGAAGGTCTTTGTTAGACCCATGATAAAGTCTTTATCAGACTCATGATAGAGTCTTTGTCAGACCCATGATAAGGTCTTTATCAGACCCATGATAAGGTCTGGCAGAATCAACACTTATTTCCAGGTAGTATCATAATATAAAAGAGACTGTGAATTCTATGTCAGATTTCCAATGTGTTAACTCTTACATTGATTATTTCTCTCAAATTGTGTTGTATAATAAATTACTGTACATACAGTATTGCATATGTAATTAATGTGTTTTTCTCTTTGTATTATGACATTGTCAGATCACTGTCTGTGAAATAATCACTGACAAATTACTCAAGACAACAGGACTAAGAGAAGAAAAGGATTAGGAATCTGTCAGATTTCTGTGTCACACAGGTGAGAAAAGTTGTCTGCCAGATTTCTGTGTCACATGCATGAGAAATTTCTTTTGCATTAATGTTGGTGTGTTCATATGATAACCAAATATAGACTAATACTGTCATGTGATAACTACAGACTAATACTGTCATGTGATAACTAACTATAGACAAATACTGTCATGTGATAACTTACTATAGACTAATAATGTCATGTGACAACTAACTACAGACTAAGACTGTCATGAAATTTAAATTGGTTACTTATTTTTCAAATACACTGTATTATCTTTATTCTCAGATGAAATTATTCAATTTTGGTTGAAAGTAACTACTTATGACTGACAATTATATAAAGAACAAAACTGTATGATTATGTTTTCTGTACATATTAGGCAACTGAAATGATTCAGTTAAAACTGTAACTATGTGTGTGATTATGTTTTCTGTTCATATTAGGCAACTGAAATGATTCACTTAAAACTGTAACTATGTGTGTGATTATGTTTTCAGTACATATTAGGCAACTGAAATGATTCACTTAAAACTGTAACTATATGTATGATTACGTTTTCTGTACATATTAGGCAAATGAAATGATTCACTTAAAACTGTAACTGTGTATGGTTTTGTTTTCTGTACATATTAGGCAACTGAAATGGTTCACTTAAAATTGTAACTATGTGTGTGATTATGTTTTCTGTACATATTAGGCAATTGAAATGACTCACTTAAAACTGTATGTGTATGATTATGTTTTCTGTACATATTAGGCAACTGAAATGGTTCACTTAAAGTTGTAATATGTGTATGATTATGTTTTCTGTACATATTAGGCATTGAAATGATTCACTTAAAACTGTAACTATGTGTGTGATTATGTTTTCTGTATATATTAGGTAATTCAAATAACTTGATTGAAAACTGTAACTTTTGTTGTATTTTTTTAGCCAAATGATGATGATGATCATCTCTTCCCCATAATTTCATTCATTCTGAGCATAAAAAAGAGAGATGGACCCCACCACTTATTTGTGACTTTTTTCAAAGTCTCAGCAGTAAAAAGAAATAATATACATGTAGCCATATTTATATGTGGGATGGGTATCTAACACTGATACATGAGCCCTCTTCTAATATTGCTATAAAAAAAAAGATAAAAGCCTATCTCAACCAAGTGGTATCACCCAGATGACACATCTAGTGTGAAGCAAGAAGACTATAATTTCAATAATAATAATAGGGAATGGCCAATGCCAGTCTCTGACCATTTAATTAACTGTGGTCAGGTTTCCCACCTGAAAGCTTCATTAAAATTCAACAGGATTATACAATCCCCAGTCACCCATTCAGTGTATCAGAACAAATTCAACCATTTGATGAAAGTCATTCACTTGTATACTTATAAAACCAGGCCTTCATCAAAATTCCAAAAGGATGTATATTCCAAACAATCAGTGACTCATACAGAAAATACAAATTTTAACCATATATCTCCTCATGAAGTCCAACCCCTTAAAGAAATTTCAATGAAGCCTCTATACATTCTAATGGAGCATGATTCATCTTATCACACCCAAGCAAACCAATTAACATGAGGATTTAAGTGATTTGTCCTAGTCTCTGTAAGAAATCACTGTAAAAAGCTGAATAATCTAAATTCCACACTGATGTGTTGTCCTTAAGTTATAATGATCTGATCAGATGAAACACTTTTTGCCAATTCTTTACATTATTTGTATGAACTGATGATCGATGGTATTACTATAATACCATCTCCCAGCCTTTCATACCCAACAATGTCCTGTTTGCACAATCTAATGTCAGAATACCATGTGATGGGTGGGTAGGTGTGGACATATTCTATGCGTGTGTGTGTGATTTGGACTTTTAGCTAGCTTTAACAATTTTTCAGTCTTACTGCTATGATGTCTGCAGTGTGGCAGTTTATAGTGATGTCTAGCACTGGTGCATCATGCCGCAGACATGTAGCATCATGTCCCACCCAGTCACATTATCTTAACACCAGGATGACCAGTCCTAACACTAACCTCTTAACACTGAGTGCCAAGCGAGACACCTGCTAGTACCTTTTTTAAAAACCAATGGTATGACTCAGCTGGGGTTCGAACCTGTGACCTCCTGCATCTAAGGCAAATGCTCTAACCATTTAGGCCACCAGTTTAGTGTAATGTACCCACAAAACCTGATGTGCACTGCCACATTGCTTTGAGATACACAGAACAAAATAGTAGTATACACAGTGTGATGCTGATGTTGAACCATGTCTTATATTCTGTGAACCATGCTATTCTGCATATAACAAAGTGTACAAAATAAAACCTAAACATAAATATTGACCAGATTTAGTAGATAAAACCATTCCCTGTTTCAGTACAATTATAATGTCTACTTTGCCAAATTATTTCATCCTTTATTAACCTCTTGTTTATTCTCAATCAGGTGTAGACTGATATATTTAAAAATTTTCCTATCTGTCAGTCTCATTTTGCACTTATTGATTGTTCATTTGTTTTATTCTTTCATTCATTTTATCCTTCTGTCTACTTTTTACTTAACAATGTATATGCACCTACCTCTGTTTGTTCATCCATTTTATTGTGCATTCCTTCTAATTATGAAACTGACAGGTGAAAATTGAAAAGTAAATGAATTAGATTTATAATGTCATCAATAATAATTATTTATAAGAAAAAAATTGTCAGAAAAGTTTTAATGCACCTAGTTCTGATTATGTTGATACAGCCATGGTAGATTCCATTAGATGTAGCAAAAATATACCCAAGATTAAAACTTTTCATGCATTAACTCTTCTCAGACATTAGAAAGGCTATGTATTAACAATGGCATAAAAATGTAAACCAGTCAACAAAATATGGGTATTACATTCCTTGGACTTTTCCATATTTATAAGTTCTAGCCATCAATTTGAAACTGAGGCAAGCAGACATTGCTTTTAATAGTTATTTGTAACCTCTGTTCTTCCAGATATAATTTACTATTAGTTCATTATGAACACTGCATTTTTTTTTAATTTATCAAGATGTTAGAGAAAAAAATATGAAGATAAATGTTGGTGTGCCCATTTATCAGTTTATGTACCATGCATAAGCTAGACAGGAAACTGTACTTCATGACTGTCCATTATACTATAAAAAGTGCATTGTGCTCCAGTATAGTAACCTTTTGTTTTGTTTGCATTGTAGGACAGTATCCTAATTCCTGAAGTAAAGAATATAAATTTACTTTTTGATTCCCTGTGTAGGTAGATGACACCACCCTTTCAACTGTATAAATGAGTAGTTAGACTGCTTTAAGGTACACTTCACTCTGGAAACATGGTCTTTATTTAACTGTTCATATATGAAAACTAAGTCACCATGTTACAAAGTTAATCCATAGGGCTTCAGGTACTCATTATAAAATGATTCTTACCCTTTTAGAAAAAGGTCTTTGGCACAGAGAGGTCAGACCTGAAATATTCACCACTTCAAACAATTTTGTTGGAGCAGTGTAATTACAAGGAAGGGGAAACCACACCATGAGGAGACAAACAGGCAGCACTGTTATTATTGCCAATGAAGGTTGTGACATTTTATTATTATCATTTCTGACAGTGTCAACAATGGGCAGACAGCCAGCTTAATTAGACAGGTTTGTATAAATTTGAACCCTTCCTTTCCTTTACTGCAGGCCAGCAGGTTCAATTACCCCTTATTAAGATTTCAGTGTAGGACAAACAGTGAAAGCTCTTGATATGTATGTGATCAAAGAAAAATAAGTGTTGATAAAATATCATGACCTGAGAAAACCACTGTACAATAATGGACTATTTTGTCTCAAAAAAAGCTTTTATCTATTGTAAAAATGAATAAATATTTATGCTTGTAAACTTCAGATATTGATAAATAATTTGTTTTTAAAAAAAAAAGAAATTATGCTTTCCCACTTAGATATTTGACAAAAAAAACTGTCCCACAAAATTTCCTGATGACTATAAAGTTTCCTTTGTGAAACAGTAATCTGGAGTACCAATAGATTTCATACAGCCTGTTTTTTCAGCTAGAACCAGTAAACCTGAGTACCAACAGATTTAATACAGACTGTTTTCAGTCACTTTCTCATTCACATCCTTTACCTCAGAATAAATATCAGCAACACCAACATTAAATTCACACAGTCAGTACGAAACCTAGGTGTTACTCTCGACAGTACTCTCTCATTGCACCAACATGTCATGAACATATGCAAGGCTGCATATCTTGAGCTGAGACGCATCAGCTACATTTGTAAGTATCTTTCAGTTGATGCCACTAAACACTTGTGTGTTCCTTAGTACTTTCAAGACTGGACTATTGTAACTCAATTCTGTCTGGTTCGTCTCAATATATACTCCAGAAACTTCAAAAAGTTCAAAACACAGCTTCTTGGATCATCCTTAGAGTACTACGATCGAGCATGCCTCCCCCCTGTTCTGTACCCTACACTGGCTATCCATTCGATCCAGAATTAAACCAAAAATCTGTTCTCTGTGCTACGTTTCACTGATGGGCTCCAGTCCAACATACCTATCCGACCATACCCATGTCTACACACCAGCAAGATACTTACGCTCCTCTTCTGACACTCGTATTCTCATTATTCCCACTATGAAAATGAAATTATATGGACAACGTTCTTTTGCATACCAGGGCCCAGCAACGTGGAATGAATTGCCCACTGAACTTAGACACAAAGACACAGTGATATCATTCAAGAGTGCTCTTAAAACTCACCTATTTCAACTGCAAGAACAGACTTAAAGACCTAATAATGTTTCCTTGCCTTAAATATTTACAGCATGTTTTCTGTTTTCTAATTTCATGGTGTTTGTTTTTATTTTTGTAATCATATCATTATATATGTTTTTTAAATGTTGTCAAATGTTGTAAAGCGCTTAGAGCTTCTAAAGATTAGGTGCTATACAAAGTCCTCATTATTATTATTATTATTATTATTTTCAGCTAGAAACAGTAATTTGAAGTACCAACAGATTCCATACAGCCTGTTTTCAGCTAGAACCAGTAAACTGAGTACCAAAATATTTTATACAGCCTGTTTTCTGCTAGAACCAGTAAACCTGAGTACCAACAGATTTCAAACAGCCTGTTTTCAGTTAGAACCAGTAAACCTAATTACTGACAGATTTCATAAAGCCAGGTTTCAGCTAGAAACAGTAATCTGGAGTACCAACAAATTTAGTACAGACTGTTTTCAGCTAGAAACAGTAATTTGGAGTACCAACAGATTCCATATAGCCTGTTTTCAACGACAACTAATAAACTTGAGTACCAACAGATTCCATACAGAATGTTTTCAGCTAGAACCATTAAACTTGAGTACCAACAGATTTCATACAGCCTGTTTTCAGCTAGAAAAAGCATACTTGAGTCTCAACAGATTTCTTACATCCTGTTTATAGCTAGAAGTCATGGCAGCTCAGGTTGTAGAGCATTGAACTTGCATTCTAAAGGTTATTGGTTTAATGCCCACCCAAGCCAGCTCAGGTCAGCTGTCTTAGTTTCCTTGGGAAAGACACTTGCCTCAGCATGACCTGACCAATAATGTTCTGAAAGTGCCAAGAAAATCCAAGCAACCAAAGAATAAACTTATGCAGCTAATACGTAAGAATTGTAAAAACTCTTTCTCAGCTATCCAATGATAAGCTGGTACAATTAATTAATCCACAAATTCCACTTATCTCCACAAGCTTTCAGTCAATTGTTGCTTATTTGAAATTCCAGCCTGTCACTAGCCAATCATGTCCCAGGTAACACCTCATCCTGTATGTAATTACACTTGTACAGTACTAAGCTGGTCTAAATGTAATTCAACTTCCCAAATGGTTAGAAACAAGAACCGTCTGCATGATACAAATACATATAAACTAAATGTTTATTGATGTCATTTTTCATCCAAATTCACAAAAATTGTTCACTATTGGCTGAAAATAACTCTGTACCAAAGTAATAACTCTTTCAACAGAAAAACTTTAATTTTACAGACAAAGCTAAGCTAAAGAGTATATGTTGCTATCTAGGTTATGCCAGCTGATCAGTTCTACACATGGCCTCACATGAGTGGGTGTTCTTACCTAGGTTATGCCAGCTGATCCATTCTACACATGGCCTCACATGAGTGGATGTTCTTATCTAGGTTATGCCAGCTGATCTGTTCTACACATGGAATCACATGGGTGGGTGTTCTTATCTAGGTTATGCCAGCTGATTCGTTCTACACGTGGCCTCACATGGGTGGGTGTTCTTATCTAGGTTATGCCAGCTGATTCTACACATGGCCTCACATGGGTGGGTATTCTTATCTAGGTTATGCCAGCTGATCAGTTCTACACATGGCCTCACATGAGTGGGTGTTCTTATCTAGGTTATGCCAGCTGATCAGCTCTACACATGGCCTCACACAGGTGGGTGTTGTTATTTGAGTGTTGTTATCAAGGTTCAGGCAATTCATCAGTTCCACACATGAAAATTAAGAATGGTGATGCTGTTGTTCCATTTAAGGCTCTGTTGCCCTTGGGTGTTGCAACCAGAATACAGCATCTTCTAATTTGTGCGATATCATCAGTACTGAGGTTATAAATCTTACATTTACATGATTCTGAAACTATCAATTTTCTTTTCTTTTATCACAAAGATTTATATCTAATTAATTTATGTAAATTGTAATGATTTATATGTAATTATGTCAATTAAACTGCAGTGATTTATATGTAATAATATCAATTAAATTGCAATAATTTATATGTAATTATGTCAATTAAATTGCAATGATTTACATGCAATTATGTCAAATGCAATGATTTATATGTAATTATGTCAATTAACATGCAGTGATTTATCCAAAATTATGTCAATTAAATTGCAATAATTTATATGCAATTATGTTGATTAAAATGCAATGATTTATCCATAATTATGCAAATTAAATTGTAGTGATTTATATGTAATGATGTCAATTAAATTGTAATGGTTCACAAGGGTTCCAAATCTTTATACATCTTAGAACAGATTTGACCAAGTTGTGTCAGACTTTGAAATAGACACATAAAATTGGCCCAAATTTTGGGACTTTCTGAATTGATTTCTTAAAAACTTTATGCAGGTCTGGGGCAAACTGTCTGTAACTAATGCAGTTACCCAAGGGAATTGATGGGTTTAATTGCCCTTGTTGTATCCTGCAATTTACTTTATGAGGCATACACAGGACCCAATGCTAATTTTGCCCATTCTAATATACCATGCAAATTGACAGGGCATGTAAAACAAAATCAGAATTAATAAGGTGCCTTTTTTTACTTGTATAGACTGCTCACTGTCTAGTCATTGATCTGAAATTCTTTGTCATGTAAGTGGCCAAATACAAAGAACTGAATTGTTAAGCACATATCTTCTTTTCATCAATTCAAGTAGGGCATGTCTAATATGTCTCCTTGAAAACAAAAGTCTCTTACATTCATAATTACAGTCCACTTCTGACAATATCACTTCTCCAGACCACATTTTTTCCAAGTTGCTAAAATTATTTCTCTTCATTATGTTTTGCTAATCTCAATATTGTACTGAACAAATAATTTCGATTTTCTTCTGGCATCTGTGTTTTGGCAACAGATTTATAAAAATACAAGCTTTATGTGTATAGTCCTTTCATCTGACCAGTTCCTGAAATCAGATGACCACTATCAGCATCATAAGTTAGATCAATTTACATGTGTCTAAAGTAAGTGCATTTTCTGTTGGTTATCACTGTGATTTATTTCATAAAGCCATATTGTCAAAACTGAATTTAAATGATCCGAAAATTGGTCTAGATGGAAATTATGGATTAGTTGCCTGGAGATAAAAGTTGAATTTGAAATGTATGGTCGAGGACGTATTCAGACAAAATATATCAAACTACATGTATGTCAATCAACATTCTTCTATTTTACATCAAATATACCATTTGTTTCTGCTTACAATACATTCCCTGTGATAGATATTCAATTTAAACACCTTGGAAATTAAGTTATTTTTCATTACCTAAACAGGTGTCACCTGGGTTGAGACAGGTGAAACAAAGTAGCCCAGATCAAACAGAAAAAGCCAAAGCAACACTGACTGTTTGAAATATCCATTGAGTAAAGGTGTAACTGAACAGCAGTGATGGAATATAATAAATTAACATTCCAACATAGCATATATACACTACAATATTTCCACAAGCACTACATCTGAAAAACTTAACACAAGGCAACAAAACTCTATAAAAAAATAATTCTGGTATGCAGTATAACTTTACAATCTTGAGGTACTGGATGCCCAAATTTTATTTGCTCATGGATTTTGTTTAAGTGTCTTGAGTTGTTTAAGGATAGTGTAATATACTGCTTTTAAACTGGGGCTGAATGTTTCAAGTTTTGTTAAATATACAGTGATGTATACAGGGGTAATAATTCACCAATGTATATTAGTATAGTGATATTGTTTCCCTGATGCATGTTTTTGCTGAAGTTTGTGATTTCAATAATTGGAACTGAGATAGTGTATCAATACAACAGTATCATGCATCACAATACATACAAGAAAAAAGAAACTGAAATAATCAAAAAACAAAATCTCATTCTCTCCTTGTTTCCAACAAAAAGAAGGATCTATAACCAAAGCAAATTTAAGCTGTAAACCTATCTGAAACCTGTTAAACAAGGTATAAGAACATGTCTCTGTAAGAGTATAGACAAGGTGTGAGAACATGTCCCAGTAAGACTATGGACAAGGTGTGAGAACATGTCCCTGTAAGAGTATAGGCAAGCCATGAGAACATGTCCCTGTAAGAGTATGGACATGATATGAGAACATGTCCCTGTAAAAGTAAGGACAAGGTATGAGAACATATCCCTGTAAGAGTATGGACAAGGTATGAGAACATGTCCCTGTAAGAGTATGGACATGATATGAGAATATATCCCTGTAAGAGTATGGACAAGGTATGAGAACATGTCCCTGTAAGAGTATGGACAAGGTATGAGAACATGTCCCTGTAAGAGTATGGACAAGGTATGAGAACATGTCCCTGTAAGAGTATGGATAAGTATGGACTGCCCTCTAAAGATTATGCATCAGTCTAACGTCTAAAACTTTCCACTAGTCTTAGTCACCATTACGTTTGCCATACTTCCATTATCTAAAATTTGCTGAAACATGATGCACATTGCATCGCAAGTTTAATATTACAATTTTAAGTTGCAAATATGATTATTTTATGTCCCAAATATAGTTATTTTGTGTCCCAAATATAATTATTTTATCTCTACTTATAGTAATTTTATGTTCCAAATATTAATTTTATGTCCCAAATATAGTAACTTTGTGTTGCAGTTATTTTACATCCCAAACATAGCAATTTTAATATGTACATAGTTATATTATGTCCCAAATATAGTTATGTCCTAAATGTTATATCCCACATAGTTATGCTTTGTCCCAAATGTATTAATTTTATGTCCAAAATATACTTATTGCATGTCCCAAATATAGTTACTTTATATCCCATATATAGTTATTTTATGTCCCAAATACAGTATATTTATTTTACTCTAATGTCTAAATTTCTACAATATTATGAGTAGCTGTACAGGTCATCATTCCCTAGATTTATGTCAAGGACCATCAGTTACAATTGTACTTACCAAACTCTTTTAACTTAAGTACTCAATAACACGCAAAACCTTTTTAGTAACTCCAGAAGAACATTTCAAAATGAGTTGTTACGCAATATGCATCCTATTCTCCTATTATGATTTTATTCACAAGCAATTAACTGTTTGAAATAGGACAAATACACCAATCACCTTTGATAGACTGTATGCTGGTACTTATATGTCCATCCTTATTTCCATTTTTAATTAATTTAATTCTTAAACTCTGTGCTAAGTTAGATCCAACTGAAATATGACAAGATTTGTTGAGATACTTCTAAACTGTATATGGACATCTGTCTACCAAAGAAATGCCTTGTTACCACATTACTAACACATATATCAAGACATTTAATAAATATTACAAACTTTAAAAGCCAATTTTACTGGACATCAAAGGTTTAATAACTGAACTGTGCCATACCTAAAACATGACTACACCATGCCAATGGATTAATACATTCCCACACATCCATTAAAATACGATCAATAGTTTTACTGACGGCATCTGATAAAATGTATCATTTTTTTGTCTCTATCACAAAGGCAAAGGCAAATGACTGATCAATTTATCTGCAGGTACAAGGATCAATTAAACTGCATGTACAAATATCAATTTAACTGCATGTACAAGTATCAATTTACCTGCTGGTACAAATATAAATTTACCTGCACATACAAGTACCAATTTATCTGCATGTACAAGTATCAATTTACCTGCATGTACAAGTATAAATTTACCTGCATATACAAATTTTGATTTATGAGGAGTCTTTGTGAGTTCTATTTTTGACTGTGTAAATGAAATGGTCATTAAGATCAGTTCTGTTCAATTATTTTCTGTTACCCCCCCTCCCACAATAATAACAAGAAGAGCCAAGGATTAAATGTTTAAAATTCCCAAGTGGACCTGAGATCACACTCCTGGCTGACATGCACCTAATAACCCAATGCATGGGCAGTTGGTCAATAAATCTGGGTCAATATTATGCTTTCTGTAACATTTATTCCAATACTGCTGATTGCATATCTGACGAAAACAACTGTTTCATGGTTTCTCTAGTTTTCACACATCATTTGTTCAATACTGCCGGTCTGCCAGGATGATTTAAGTCAAATCTGGTTAAATTCATTAATATGCAGTTTTCTGATATACATGTTGTTTAAATGTTTATCTATTTTTAGTAGCAGCAGCCCAATTGATGGTCAAATTTTGTTTAGTGAATTTTGAAAAGAAGTTGTTTAAACATTTTTCTATTTTTAATAATGGTAGCCATGCTGGAAATTGGATTGGTATCCAATGAAAAAATTAAATAGGTCATTTTTCGATTGCTCAGTGTATAATCATGCAAAAACTGATCATGCAGTTTTTGAGAAAAAATTTAAAATAGCAACTGTGAACATATGCTTGATTCATGACAGATCATAGACAAGTGACTATATCATAAGTTTGCTTGGCTTTTTGATCTAATGATTTAAAAATAATATACAAGCATACATTTAAAACAAACTGCACTTATTCTTAAAGTTTACCACTGCAAAATTTCCTTTTCCAAATTTGCTGAATACCAATTTTATTATCAATCAGAATGAATATTGACCAGAAAGTTCAACAACATTTAAAGCATGTTAAACATTTTAATGAGATGCCATCATCTGTAACTTTAGAAAAAATCTTGAGCTGAGCAAAGTGTTTTGATTTACTCAGCATAAAAACTACATCAGTATGAAGTCATTAACCCTGGAGATTATTGTCACTTTTGCCTGAAACGGGGTTAGGAAGTGCATTTTTGGGGTCACTTCTGAATACATCTAAATACGTTCTTTTTTTTTCTTTTCTTTTTTGCCTGTTGGAACCATCTTCATGTCCTGGCCACCTTTGACTCCAAATCTCAAACTTATCCTACTTTTAGCCAATGTTCACCTGTCCATGTCCAGTTTGGACTAGTCTGCTTTTAGATCTTAGGCCAAAAAGTCTGAAATCCAGATAAAAACTCTGGTTCTGAAAACTGGTAACTTTTGACCTAAAATAATCAGGTCACAAAACTTTGGATTTTCCCCACTGTATTTTGTAATGTGAGTAGAATGTCTATATGATTTGGTATCATTGTAGAGCTACATCTGTCTACTTTTCTGTTTTACCACCCACTTTTGTTTATAATAAATTGATGTTGATGGTACAGAGTTCAGAAGTAAGGTACAACCTTATGTGTAAATGTGGCATGTGGGGTTAACGAGTTAAATTTCTGTACTTTTATTTGCAGGAGGCATTGCTGGGGTACTTTAGCCCTTGACTTATGCTCTACATTGATTTATAGTAGGGTACTCTTTAATGGATCAAGCAGGTAGGTGAATGGTCTTGTAGACAATCATCATTAATAATTAGAACTTCACCTTATACTCTCTTTGTACTTACTGCATCAATTAAGCAGTTAAAGACGAAACAGTTGACTCCCTGAACATACTCTGCATTGATACACAACCTAAAAGATATGGTATATGAAACAATCAAGTTGAAACTTCTCTACGGTATTTGAAAAATCTCTGAAAAATATACTATTCCTTGTTTCTGCACATTCTGTTTTACAAAAATTTGTTGTTGAAGAAGGTGGAGTTAACAAGTGCAATCTTATTCTTGATCATACCCTACATATTTTACTGCTTACCTAAGCTGGTTATTACTGCTTACTAGCTGGTTATTTACTGCTTATTTGCTGGTGATCTACTGCTTATTAGCTGGTTATTTACTGCTTATTAGTTGGTGATCTACTGCTTATTAGCTGGTGACCAACTGCTTACTAGCTGGTTATTTACTGCTTATTAGTTGGTGATCTACTGCTTATTAGCTGGTTATTTACTGCTTATTAGCTGGTGATCTACTGCTTATTAGCTGGTGATCAACTGTTTACTAGCTGGTTATTTACTGCTTATTAGCTGGTGATCTACTGCCTATTAGCTGGTTATGTACTGCTTATTAGCTGGTGATCTACTGCTTATTAGCTGGTTATTTACTACTTATTAGCTGGTGATCTACTGCTTAATAGCTGGTGATCAACTGCTTACTAGCTGGATATTTACTGCTTATTACCTGGTGATCTACTGCTTATTAGCTGGTGATCAACTGCTTACTAGCTGGATATTTACTGCTTATTACCTGGTAATCTATTGTTTATTAGCTGGTGATCTACTGCTTATTAGGTGGTTATTTACTGCTTATTAGCTGGATATTTACTGCTTATTACTTGGATACTTACTGCATATTAGCTGGTGATCTACTGCTTATTAGCTGGTTATTTACTCATTACTGTAGGTGCTAAAACTTAGTGTTGTCTTGATTAGATTGGATTTCAAAGATCAAAGTATGAAAACTGTGGTTGACAATAACAATAATTCACATTTACCTTCAATACCAGTCATAACACAAGACTTACTTCATTAACTTATAAGAATTACAAGAGCAAATTCCCTGTCAATCATTACACTGTCTGCAAATCATTCCAAACAATACAGAAATCAGATTAGCGACACGGGGGAAAATTCGATGTCCACAAAATGGGATCTTATACCAGACAATTCAAATGGTTTGCAAATAGTCTATTTAATTTGGATTAGTGCTACACAAGCACCTATGTGTAAATATCTTCTACTAATTTCAGGTGCTTGAAAGAGATTATCTCTAATATAGTCACCTGTCTGGTGTTTTATTTAATACACTGGTTTATATTCCACCTTTCACCTTTACCTCATAATTTTCAAGTATAATATCATGTGTACATTAATGACCAGGTTATCTTACTTTCTGCCTGTCAGAAATGTTCTACTTGGTTATGCTAGCTGAACAGCATGAACGCACACTTTAGACAAACAGATATATACTGAAAGGAAAGTCCAGGCAAAGGTATAAAACATTAAAATAAAAATGCCTGGACACCCATTTAAAAAGAGATGTTGATCCCTATCATATGTGGAGTATATAACTGGTGTATCTAATAAAATTCTCTATCTTTCCATTAAATGCTGCTACTAGAAAGCTTAAAATGAGTTGATACAATTTGTAACATATAAACATCACCAATCTCTAAGAAAGTGAAATACAAATATTACATGTTACAGATTTAAAAGTGTATTGCATACATTGTCAGAAGACATACAAAAGGAAGGGTGACTGCAAAAAATATGCAAATAGCCATCACAATTCAATGGATGCTTTTGTGTTGGACTGAGATACTACAGTCCACCACAAACTCTGGGAAGATAATGTCACACGACCTAAACAGTGGCTGTGCCAGTGACACTGGTGGCTTGGGGGTACATAGATACTGCACCAACAAGACATGATGATCAGCTGAATAAATGAATCAACAAGACCTATTCCCTCTGATGAGTTACAAAGGTAAAGAAACCAGTCAGGGACACGTGTGTGTGCTTGTGTGTGTGTGTGTGTACACTCATGCATGCATGTGTGTGTGTGTGTGTGCATGTGTTTAGACCACCCCGGCAGACAGGAAAGAATGCATCCACATTCCGGCAGACAGGAAAGAATGCATCCACATTCCGGCAGACAGGAAAGAATGCATCCACATTCCTTTATTCAGTACCTTCATAAGATATAACATAATCAATTTAACAAAATTCACTTAATTTATTTCATCTGTAAAATACAATGATATTTTGGGTCACTAATTGAGGAAAGATCATCATTTAATTTATCAATTTTTCTGACAGGCAATTTGCCATTTTCTCAATACTGAAATGCATTAGTGACAAGTAACAGGTGCTTCCTTGATCCTATTGTTGTGTGTTCCTGCAAGAGTGAAACAGAGGGAAAGAACATGTGTGACATGTAACAAGCACTTCCTCGACCCTATTGTTGTGTGTGCCTGCAAAAGTGTGACTGCGAGAAAGAGCATGTGTGACGTGTAAAAGGCACTTCCTTGACTCTATTGGTGTGTGTGTGTGTGTGTGTGTGTGTGTGTGTGTGTGTGTTATGGCAAAGAGAGAGAGAATGTGTGAATATATTGCAAGTACAAGTATGTCAGCACACTGCATTTTCAGTTTCAAATTATCAGATATGAGATTTTATCCAACCATAAGTATGATGTAAAGAATAAGCAATCCTCATGTGTAACATCGATAATAATTAAAAAATAAAGTCTATGCATGATGTATGACAAGACGCTTAACTGTGTCACATGATGCATTATATCCTTGATCCATCGGTTGACTGTTGTGAAATGCTATTCAACATATTAGATCACAGAACCACTGACATTAAATAATAAAACAAAAAAAAATCGTCATCATTTGTATCAATTTTTTTACGTCTAAATTAACTTGTCTATTTCAGAATTTGTTTTTAGTTTCATCAGTTGCTGACATCTGTAGGACATCAACTGAGAAATGTGGAGCTTGTATGGATTTTGTATAAATTACATGTGAATAATCAATTAACCGCTAAGAAAGAAATGTAAAATTCTTATGAATATGTACATTTCTTTTGTTTTTCTAAATAGCCATCTTAATAAACATAGTGTGCAGAAATTTAGTAAATACAGAAATTTAGAAGCAAAGTGAGGAATGTAGACTCATATAAAAATGTGAACCCCAGTATATCCCAACCATTATCACCTGTGAGATGTGCTGGTGCAACATGAATAAAAGAGGAACATAGGTAATTCTGTTCGTCTCGAAGCATGTATATAATACACATGTCTATTTCAATGCTATTGATGATTCCAACAAAACATTATATGCCATGAATATCTGACCCTAACCTATTTAAAGTTTTCTTTCTAAATAAAGAAAATTGTTAAAAACTGTACACCTGCATGCCAAGAACCTTTACATCACTGAGCCATGAAAATGTACATCAAGCCAAAATTCTATATCACTGAGCCAAGAAACTGTACATCACTGAGCCAAGACTCTGTACATCACTGAGCCCAAAAACTGCTTTTCAAAAATACATCATAGTCGTGCTTTTCAAATTGGTTTGATATTATTGGAGGGTGGGTCTGTACATGATAAACCAAAAGGAATTATCTCCCTTGGATAAATTATTCTCAGAATGAAATTTTCTTATAAATCAATGTATAAAATTATAAATGGCATGCATATAACACAAATACACACACCACAGATAAAAACTTCATATTTTTTGTAATATCAACTTTAGTGTTTTTAAATAATTAAAGCAATTACAGCATATTCCAGAATAACACAGACATACTAAATTTACATCTTTTAAAATATTCAAGGAAAAGACACATTATAAACACGTTATAACTAATGACACTTCAAGAAAAGAAAGTGTGTTGGGAACAATGTTTGCTTGTCTGTCTGTCTGTCTTCAAATACTGTAATATTTTGAGGAAAAATTTTCTATGTCCAATTCTTAAGACTGTCGATAGTGGTTACTAACATACAATTAAATGTATTTTATTGTTAGCTGTATTTGTAAATACTAACATACAATTAAATGTATTTTATTGTTAGCTGTATTTGTAAATACTAACATACAGTTAAATGTATTTTATTGTTAGCTGTATTTGTAAATACTAACATACAATTAAATGTATTTTATTGTTAGCTGTATTTGTAAATAAACATCAACGTTTGACAGATTAATGAAACAGCTCATAAAACAAACACAGACTTCTTGTCAAAATTATATATATATATATATATATATATATAGAGAGAGAGAGAGAGAGAGAGAGAGAGAGAGAGAGAGAGAGAGAGAGAGAGAGAACAATATGCTTATTTGTGAAACATGTATGTCCCCACTACAGACCCAATTAGTCTTTGCAAAATAACCCCAAAAAGCTGATGAAACATTTTAAAAATTGTTCTAATTGCATGAAAAATTTCTGTATTGGCCTTTGTCAATCTGAAGTGGATTTTGTTAATTACACTAACAAGGGTTTTGTAAATCAAGCTGAAGTCTCAAAAGTTAAATCCTTTTACAAAACTGAAATATTACAGTCAATCTAATATGGTCATATAACCATGACAATTTATGGATACAAGTCCAATATTGGTGTGATAATGTGCTACAATGGATTTGGGATGGATGTGTGGACTTAAGAGGTGGACAGTATGGACTTGAGAGATGGACAGTATGAACTTGAGAGATGGACAGTATGGACTTAAGAGGTAGACAGCAACAAAGCAATATGCCCTCTATCGCAGTGGAGGCATTATAAAAAAGCAACAAAATGCCCCAAAACAATGCTAGAATGCAAACAAACAATACTGAAAAATTACAGAAAACTTAAACTAAAGGAAAATTCGACTCAGAACTCTAAACTGAGGAAATAGGTATAACTGACAATTTGTTTCACTGGATTTTTATTTAAGTAAAGAAAACCTGGAAAAATCTGCAATTAATGACATAAATTATTCAAACACTATCAGTTTTTTGGTTCAGCAATTATTTGTAAAATTAAACAACAATAATATTCCAAAAAACTGCTCTTGTTTACAGACAAAATTCAACCTGTTAGCAAGGCTAACTAAATGACCCCATTTCAGTGCTTTAGAAATGTTCCTATCTCAAATGATTCCATTATATAATATTGACAAGGGAGTCAGTTTGATGTCTGCTTCGTTTGTTTGATCAGGCAAATGAACAATACAAATTTTTTTCTATGGAAAATTTTCTGATAAAGTTACCTTCACTCCCTCCATTTTATTTGATATGATTTGCAACACTAATAATGGTATCAATTTCCTTAGTAACAAGAGTAACATGTTTTGAATTTGAAAATTTGATATGGCTGAACAAAGTTCACTTCATACCATTGTTGTCAACATCAACTCGAAGCCACTGCAAAAGAACCATGCACTAATCTACTCTATACTACTTGGTTTTCCTTACCCCGACTACCACGTGTATTGGATGATGATGTAGATGCAGTTTCAATACCAGCATTTAATTCTTCTAAATTAGGTGAGGTGAAAGGATGAAAAAGAATGAGGAATATGGTTTAGGATGGAGAACAAAGCAATGTGAAAGAAATAAAAAGAAATATCGAGATCAAATTTACAAATATTTACACTTAAAACATGAGGATTAGACATAGTTTTGATAACTGATTGTGTTATTATCTGTTTACAAGTAGCTTAAATATAGGGACCATGATATATTTCTTTGAGAAGGTTTTAAGTAATATAAATTACTAGTCATTGAAGTTCATATAAAATAAAAAGATGACATATAGTCATATTATAGCAGTGTTCTCTGCTCTTTATTCACTGGACATCTGTTTTATTTGTGGGGTAATGTTTTTTAAAACAAAACTATATGAAAGGAAAGTGGAAATGCACATTAACATAAACAATGGAAATATGAATATATTTTCAAAACGATTCAAAATATACATATTTGAAAACACTGATTATTTGGATGAAACAGTTTAAGTCATAAAAGTGTAAACTTACAAATACATCAAGAAACGAAATAGATCATTAGTACATGATGATGATAACTGCAAGTACTCCATGAAAGTTATGTATTAATAATAATTTATCTGAAAATAATTAATAAAATACAAAATGTGTTATTAGATAAATGATGTAACAATGTATGAAGTATGCATATATGCAGCAAGAAACTATAAACTAGCAGAGATTTTAATTATATATTTTTTTCATTGCAAAGGGAACTATGTCTATGTACCTACCTTCAACAGTCAGCATGCATCTGGTGGTTGCCTCCCCTGCAGAGTTCACTGCTCTGCAGCTGTATTTGCCTTCATCTTCTGGGAACACCTCCACAATATGGAGACAACATTTGTTGCCAAGGTTACTGATCTGAAAGTCCTGGGATAGACAAAATACTCTTTTTAGAGGTGACATATTCTATAAATTTTAAGTACATGTATTGTGAAAATTCTGTAAAATAGAGGTACTGAGAATTTTAAATTAACCTAACAAAATTGACACTCACGTTGCAATGTCATTTTAAGATTGGCCTTCTATTCAATGAAACTTTTCACAGCCATAAATAAGCTTCCTTGCAAAGACCACAGAATCATGGTAAAGGACAGTTTTTACCACTAAAAACATTTAATTAAACAACTTCATCCAATGGATGATAGAATAACACCTTTTAAAACAACAGTTTATGCAGTATTAATGAGTGTATGTTACTGTGATGTAGATTCACTATAAATTAATCGAAGAAAGCCAAATTTTCTTAATAGAATAAAAAACATATATACAAAGGATCCAGATGAGAGGACTTTCTTTGTGGCAAAATCTAAACTTTAATTAAAACTTTGCATTTTATAACAATCCAAACTTCATATTTCAATAGTAATTGAAAAATTTATTGATTATAGCAAATTTTAACTACATTTGTATTTTTAAAACATGTAACCCTCAGTGTAGCCAATGCAAACCCAGACAGTCCAATTAGTCCCAAAAAAATTCAAAACTGAAGAACAATTCACAAATTGCTACAACAGTATGAAAATTTATCTGGCCATTTAATTATGCAAATGCATCTACCTTATATGATTTTTCCTAAACTGTAGCCACAAAAGTTTTGCTAAAACATAAGTCAAAAAAGTTTGAAAAAAATGTTTTAAACAAATTAAAAATGACTCTTATAGCCTGAACATTTAATCAGGTCATCTACATAAGAAAATAAACATGTCTATCAAATTTCACTTGACTACCTCAAGTGGTTTATCATGCTAACAAGGTTTTTGTTAAGAACCGTCCAAGTCCTTAAAGTTCACAATGTTTAAAAAATTAAAAATTGCTGTAGTGGTCTGAAAATCTAATCATGTCATCTACTCAAGACCATGTTAAAGTGTACAAAATTTCATGGCTCGAGGTCCAATAATTTTAGTACTTATGCACTAAATTCAACTCAAGATGGGCCTACAGACCTGCAAGTGTATGAATGGTCAGCTGTAAAGCATTAAACTCCCATTCAGCTATCAGTGAAGACACAATATACAAAACAGTTTCGTAACAATTAATACCAGAAAGAAAAATTAATCTCAAAATTTTTTACAAGCCTGGATATAAACAAGTACATGAAAAAAAATTATGTCAAATTTTCTTCACAGTTCTGGGTAAATTACATGAAATTTTGCTTACCCAGGGCAATTGTTATCTAGTACCCACTGCCATTAGATAATGGCTTTTTTAAGTGTTGTAAAAATATCCCAAGTTACTGTATGCACTCACTTATAAGTTGAGTCCAGCTGCAAACAACATAAACCTTCATCAGTCAGCAAATAATGCACTGGCAGATCAGGGTCTATGTTGTTTGTTCTACTGATTACTCCTAACAAACTGCACAGACCCAGATGATCTGGAGCATTAAGCAATGGCACATCTGTGTCAGTGCAGTTTGCAGTTGGAGTGGACATATAAGCAAGTATATAAAATACATAAATATTCCACCTACCTGACTGTCAAGTATTTCCACATTATCTTTGTACCAGGTAATTTGGGGTCGTGGAGAACCATTTACTGTACACTCAAGTGTCACTGCATCCCCATCCTTGCAGTGTATGTCATGTAATGGGTCACCAAAGTATGGCTCACTGAAACCCATGACAATAATTATAATAAAAAATCTGACTATTTTATTTATGTTTAAGTCATTATTATTATTATTATTATTATTATTATTATTATTATTATCATTACTGTAAACTGAAACCATTTAGACTAATGTACATATATTAGCATGTAAACTAGACCAAGCTTTCCTACACTGTGCTATTATTGACTGAAACACAGGTAACAATGACCTACTTCAATGACTGACTTTAAAGACTATATTACATTTTAGAAATAATTTGAGTAATAACAAAGAGTAAACCACTGATGTGGACCTGATGCCCATCATGTATTTAAACATGAACACTATAACTACAGTTTCAAATGAAAGAATCTCAGTCAATACTTACGTAGCAGAAGAACTCTCTGGAGACACAGGTTCTTTTCCCACTGAAAGGTGTAAAACTAAAGTTAAAATCGAGTTACTCCAATGGATTGCCCAGGCAAACCCCCACGCTTTTATAACATATTCTTTGTACCATGTTGGACCAACATGGTTGTAAATCAAAATACATTACATATCTTGTTTCCCGTGGCTACAAATGCATGTAAAAAGCTTGGTCCCAAATTCTTTGTACCATGTTGGACCAACATAGTTGTAAATCAAAATACATTACATATCTTGTTTCCTTTGGCTACAAATGCATGTAAAAAGCTTGGTCCCAAATTCTTTCAGAATGTCACTGTCACTGCAATTTGTGTGCATTTGACCTCTGACCCCTCCCAGGAAACCACAGAGAAAAGTCAATAAATCATATCCCTCCAAAGATGGTCACCAAGTTTGATGAATTTCCACCCCATGGATTAGGGGACAGAGTTACCAACAAATGGACAGGTAGAGGGTGTCATAATAACTTCCCCTTCCCTCACCCACCACAACTGCAGGGATAAAAGTACTCAACAGACAATGAAGATAATTACATGTGTACATGATACAAATATGATGTATCTTATGATGTCATGTTATCAACTTACAAAGTATTTAAAAGTCTCATTAAATCTAAACACGAGTTATAAATATCACTAATTATAGAGAAAAAACTGACTTGTACTGGAATCTGTTAAGTAGAGCAGGCATTTTAAAACCTAAAACTATGCATAAGAAAATTACAGTGGAAGTATTATTATATGGTATAGCAGATTAGGGCCATTAAGTATACGCTGTTGACAAGTTGTTTTTGGCAATTAGTCATACTCAGTTGACAAGTCATTGGGAGTGGGGTGTCTGTGTTATAACAGATTTGAATCATTAAGTATACTCAGTTGAGAAGTCATTAGGGGCAGAATGCCTGTGGTATAACGTAATAGGTCCATTAGGTATTCTCAGCTGACAAGTCATTAGCGGTGGCATGTCTGTGGTATATCAAATTAGGGCCATTAGGTATACTTAATTGACAGTTCAAGTTGGGGGCTGTGTCTGTGCTATATTACATTAGAGTTATTGGGTATACTCAGTTGACAATTCATTAGGTGTTTGCAAGGTGCCTGTGGTATAACACATTTGTTTATAAGGTATATTCATTTGACAAGTCATTGTGGTTGGGATGTCTATAGTATATCAGGTGTACTAAGCTGACTATTCATTAGGGGTGGGGAAGGATGTCTGTGGTAAGCCAATTAGGGCTAGCAGGTGTATTCAGTTGACAAGTCATCGAGGAAGGATATCTGTAGTATAGCAAATTAGGGCTATCAGGTGTACTTAGTTGACAAGTCATAGAGGAGGGATATCTGTGGTATAGTAGATTGGGCTATTAATTTTACCCAGTTGACAAGTCATAGAGGAGGGGTGTCTGTGGTATAGCAAATTAGGGCTATCAGGTGTACTCGGCTGGCAAGTCATTGTGGTTGTGGTGTCTGTGGTATAGTAGATTTGGCTATTAAGTTTACTCAGCTGGTTAAGTCATAGAGGAAGGGTGTCTGTGGTATAGTAGATTTGGGCTATCAGGTGTACTTGGTTGACAAGTCATAAAAGAAGGGTGTCTGTGGTATAGTAGATTTGGGCTATCAGGTGTACTTGGTTGACAAGTCATAAAAGAAAGGTGTCTGTGGTGTAGCAGATATGGTTATTAGGCATACTCAGCAAACTATTCATTGGGGATGGAGAGGGGTGTCTCTGGTATAGCAGATTAGGACTATCAGGTGTACTCAGTTAACAAGCAGGGTGTATACTATCTGGTATAACAGATTATGGCTGTTATATATACTCCGTTGACAAATCATAAGAGGTGTGTGCATATAATGCATTTTCTCCAATTCTATTTTATTCTTACCCAGTACTACCAGTTCTCCAGTGGTGGTGATGGTATTGCCATCTGCTGTCATGACAATACAGGAGTATTGTCCAGCATCATCAGGTCTCACGACACTAATTACCAACTGCTGTGTTCCATCTGCCTCTGAGGTTATTTTAATGTTGTCATCAACGGAAAGCTAAAGTGAGAGCAAAAGAGGATATTATACAAGTGTTCCTTAGATATGACATCTCTAAAATGAGTTGAATAATAGTGTATTTAAAAAGCTGCTTGTAGAGAGCAATATATTCTATTATTTAATGAGTTTCAAAGATTTCATACAAAACATTTTTATCAAATTCAAGTTATCATAGAAATGCAAAGAATTTTCATTAAGTACATGTAACTGTTCTATCACATTACACTGCTAAGTGTTCTGTAACAGTATGACAAGAAATGGCAAGGTGTTCTAGAAAAGTATGACATAACTTTGTATGGTATGACATAACTTTGTATGGTATGACATAACTTTGTATGGTATGACATTACAATGCTAATCAATGTGAAGAATATTTGTTTAAACAGTTCTAAAACCTTTTCAATTTATTTTTAAAAGTCCATGTCACACTGCATAAGAATATTTAAAAAAACATTGTCTTCCATTTTCAACATTTTATAAACTAGATATTAACTGAAGATCAAAAATGTTTACATCACAAGATTGAGAGATTTTGAAATGCTAGTAAATGCTGCACCATTTGTACTTTACAAAGAAATCAGTCAGCAATTAAGCAAAGTACAGTATCTAGCAAGCCATGATACTGCATTTCTTACTTTATAAATTTTCACAGAAACAATCAAGAATATGGTAGGTAGATGGAAAATAGACAATGTGAAATTAATAAAATACAAATTTCATTTAACCTGACTCAAAAAACATAGTAAAAGTATGCTAAACATCTCTTATTTGAATACAAATACAAAATACAAAATACAAATTCTATTTGTTATATATATTATTCAGTAATAACACTCATGTGGAGATCAAATCCATCCAGTAACTTTAAAAGAATTGTCTCATACATTTACCTTTGGGTCTGCCATCCAAATACATGTAAAAAGAGTGTGTAAAATATCTGTATTTTATCTTCATTAATGATTTACCCCTTTACATATCCAACTGACTTAGGAAGCAATATTTCTAGCTGAAACCCGGTATTTTATGAGGACTATTCAATTGCCTTACATATCCAACTGACTTGGGAACCAATATTCCTAAATGAAAGCCATCCAATCAGCACCTTGATTCGTAGGAAATAAACCATAAAGCATATAATTAACTTTCCAAATTCTGGTGTAAAGGTACATGATCCATATTTGTTTTCCAATTACAATTACCTGTTACCTTTAAGTCTCAAATTGACTCATTAGACTAGGGCAGGGGATGTTGGCACTAAATAAACTTCATATGCTGAAGTGCTGTAAAACACCAAACTAACAACAACTGAATACAAAGCCTGTACAATCTCAAGAGTAAACAATTAAGACACGATTTTCACAGTGTTATATTTGCTAATACAGTCTGTGCTGAAACTGTAATAACAAATATAAATATTTGTGCTTCTACATAAGGAATTAAACTGTAAGTACCTGGACTTGATACTTTATTGTGAACACTAATCACATCAATGACCTAATGTAAAGAGGTAGTGGAAGAATACTGGCATGATAAATACACTATTGACCTCAGGATGAAGTTGTGTATCTTTTTTGCTCACATTTAATGTAAACCCATCTGTGAAAAGCATACACCCATGTCTACATATGCATATATGGTCCTGTATATCAGGGTCTATTCTGACTTTTTTTTTTTCATTCTTATAAATTCATACCAATGATATAAAGACCACTGAACTATAGTACAAGTCACACAGGTCATGTATGTGCATTCACTCATTTTCAATTAAATATAAATTGTTCTTTTCAAATCTAACACTACTTTTCTTTAACTAAAGTCTATTCAATCCTGATTTTGTAATGATCTGCACCTTAAGTGTCATCAAGAAACTTCTCAATGAAAATTATGATATAAAGACCTCTCAGCTAATAAAAATAGAGTCAGCACATCTGGGTCTACATTAAGCTGTAAATTATGCACAGATGAAGGAGGTCAATGCAGAAAGGACTGCAGGTCGTATAACTGATGCTGTGCTGTAAAACACCAAACAAAAGCAAAACAAACTACCAAAATGTGTTTCCCCAGGAAAGGGAAATTACTCTGGTGACCTTGGCATTAAATAACCTTCATATGCTGATGTGCTGTAAAATAGCAAACTAGCACCCCCCTCCACCTCCAAGGAAACTCTTAGACTCTATTTGATACTCTGTTCTTCATCTTGCATGATAATTTACAGGCTTTTATTATTATTATTATTATTATTTATATGTCTAGATGTCCTGTGTGTTAACACACCATATATATATATATATATATATATATATATATATATATATATATATATATATATAAATGAAATAAAAAACAACACAAATGTCAATAAATCTGTGCTAATACATGCATACATACATACATACATACATACATACATACATACATGCAGAGGGTGTGGCTTATAAAATTCTGACATAATTATGCAACATAATTTAGAGTTTATAAATAACAATGGAACACTGCTACCAGCAGAGGTAACATTTTAATTATTGTTTACCTACTGTATGTGAAGAAAAAGTAATCATTATTTCCTGATTTTATGTGAAGGAGAGATAATTATTGTTTCCCTACTCTGTATGAAGGAGAGGTAATTATTGTTTCCCTATTTAACATGAAGGAGAGGTAATTCTTCTTTATTATTTCTCTATTTTATATGAGAAGAGGTACTTATTTTTGTTCCATTGCTATTCTTTTTTTACAAAGGAGAAATAACATAATTATTGTTTTCCACCTATATATGATAAAATAATACAAAATTTTTAAAGAAACACTTTTATAGAGATTATTGTACATACCCGTCTACTGTTTTTCTTCCATCTGACATTGTCAATTTCATTATCCATGACACATGTCAATTTCACTGAATCACCAGTAATGGCTTTAACCTCTGGTTTCAGCTCTACTGCAAACTTGGAAGATGATTTTCTAGACAAAAATAAATTTAAAAAATGCAATTCCAATTCCACCCTATGTTGACAAACATATGTAACATTTCTTTTACATATAAATTTTTTGTTCATAAAGCATTGATAGGCAAAGAAAATATTCAACCTTAATTATTAAGAAGCACAAAATATGCCTTTTTAAAGACCCAAACACTATTATTTACTTAAAAATTAAATTGCTTGTTTACTTTTTCTTCTTTAAGCTTTTCTATGCATTCATTTATTTATTCATTCTCTAATTAACTGTCATTTTCTTTCAAATTGTTTTTCTCCTTTTCTAATCCCGTTGGAATTCCCTTCATGCAATAGTCACCTATTTTCCAAAATTCTTATAACAAGTTGGCAGAATGGTGTAAGATAAACTCTGGATGTTTGCATTGTTAAACTACAAATTCTTATAACAAACTGGTCGACAGAATCTCGTCAGGCGAACTTTAGATGTTTGGATTGTCAGACAAAAAATTCTTCTTCTGATAACAAGTTTTCTCTAATGTAATAAATTTATGTAATCCATTTTCTAATATATAAATAAATGTGAGAAAATGGGCAGACAGATTCATAAAGGTCAAAATATCCGTAAGTAAAACTTTGCTTTCACTTATAAGCTAAGTTCAACTGAAAACAGCATAGACTGTGATCTGCCATCACATAATGCAACAGCAGATCACAATCTAAATTGTTTGTTCTACTAATTACACCTAACAAAATGAATAGACCCAGATCAGCTGGTGCATTATGTGATGGCAGATCTGGGTTTGTGCAGTTTGCTGAAGGATTTTAAACTAAAAGTGAGTATGCATAGTACCTGGATGCTCTGGCTTTCTCTACTGTAACCTTCTCCACAGAATCTGCGAGAAAACAATAGAGAAATATTAAATCTGTAAAACAACAACAATTTTAAGGAACAAGTTTCTAAACACAGCAAGAACATAACAGTTTTTGACATTATCAACAAAGCATTCACAAACATTTTGGAAACTGTATTGTAAGATACTAAATGCTATAAGTTTTAATTCTTAATTCAAATTTGGAAATAGGTGATGCTGAACACTCAGTTCTTTATAGTTTAAACTGCAACACCTTGACCTCAACAGTGTAATTCATACAAACTTAAACTAGCAATAGCTTGAGATTATAATTGATACAAATTAAACTGGCAACACCTTGACAGTGTAATTGATATGAATTCAATTAGCACCACCTTCACAGTGTAACTGATATGAAACTGCGACCAAGATTTACTGATAACCAAAATACCAGTATTACTTTAGTCACTGGATCAAATTTTGTATAATGAATGTTTACCTGCAATAGTGAGAGTCACAGTGCAGGTTTTTGTGCCAGCAGGGGAACTCAGTGTACAGGTGTACTTGCCCTCGTCAGAGTAACTGATATCAGAAATAATTAGCTTGTGTCCATCCTCAGAACTCTGTAACTTGATCCTCCTGCCTGTGTAGACTGGTTCACCACTCTTTGACCTAAGTGAAAAATTTATCAACCAAAAAGGATAAGTGACCTTTGCTGAGAGAAAGCTTCAATTTGCATGTGAACTAATACCGAGGAAAAATATTACTTATGAAGACTAATTGTAAAATGGATATTATTTTCTTCATTCTTTTAATATACAACAACCATCTGCATATAACAACCATCTCTGTATATAGGCCAATGATATAATTTCCAATTTAATTCTTAATTTACCTGTCTCTGAAAGACTATCTTATCATAGTTATTTCCCTTTTTAATAGATCCCCGTTTACTATTGTATAAACAGTGCATAACTTCACTGCATCCATTTAATATTTTTATTTTACAAGTCCTGTAGTGATTATGCATTAAGTGGTTGGTAATCCTGGTTTCATTACGGAAAATTAAAAATTTTATGCTAAAAAGACTAGTAACACTATGGCAGCTATGGTTAAAATAATGGTAATTCTTCCACAGAAATACATACCAAGCTATGATTACAATAATGGTAATAATTCCAAAGAAATAGATACCAAGCTATGGTTAGCAGAATGGTAATGCTTCCATAGAAATACATACCATGCTATGGTTAAAAACAATGGTAATGCATCCAAATAGGTACATACCAAGCTACATTTGGATATGGTGTTCCTGCTACAGTGCATTCAAACACTGCTTCAGCACCAGATGGCAGTACTATGTCATGTGGTCTTGTCACAAATCGTGGGGGATCTAATGCTGTTTTGTCACCAGACTCTCTCTGATGTATGTCACCAGAGGGCATTGACATGCTCATCTGCATAAATCCACCCTCAAATCCTTGTCTTCTTAGAGTCTCTTCAACATGTTGGGCATCAGTAGTTTTATAGCGGATAAGTTCCATGCTCCCCTCAACGTAACAGTCCCACTGTATGTTGTATCCTTCCATTACATCCACAGATGGTGGCAGGTGTTTGATGAAGAATGGAGCTAAGGGGAGATAAGAAGAACATTTTAATAGCACTTTGCTATGATAGGAATTGGAATAGTATTGCAACAGTATAGAGATATTACTTATATTATCATAACTTATCTTTACTCTTGTGAACTTTAAAAGATTAAAAGATTAAAAGTATAAAAGTTTAAAAGATTAGAAGTTTTAAAGTTTCATTTGTTTTCATATTACCTCTAAGCTTTATGGCACGGATATAATCTTATTGCCCTTAATCTGTATGGGACGGATATAATCTTATTGCTCTTAATCTGTATGGGATGGATATAATCTTATTGCCCTTAATCTGTATGGGACAGATATAATCTTATTGCCCTTAATCTGTATGGGATGGATATAATCTTACTGCCCTTAATCTGTATGGGACAGATATAATCTTATTGCCCTTAATCTGTAGGGGACAGATATAATCTTATTGCCCTTAATCTGTATGGGACAGATATAATCTTATTGCCCTTAATCTGTATGGGATGGATATAATCTTACTGCCCTTAATCTGTATGGGACAGATATAATCTGACTGTCTCTAATTTTTGTTTTTCTTTCCCATCTTCATTATTTTTCTATTTTATACAATACATTTTGGGATCTTTGGACAAGAAGCTAGTAAATAATGAGAATTACTAAAAAGCTTTGCACAGAATAAAACATTTCTACTGAAATCAAAGAGCTAAGTTCATGGAGTCAACATTTTATCTGTCTGTACTATATATATATATATATATATATATATATATATATATATATATATATATATATATAATACCTGGATTATATTTTCATGCTAATATCATGCATATATCTTTGATTTACCAATTACATGTACGTATAATATGTATGCTGTATTTCTGGTATACCATGAAATGCATATAAAGAATGTATGCTGTATCTTTGGTATACAATGAAATGCATATAAAGAATGTACATGTATGTTGTATCTTTGGTATACCATGAAATGCAAATAAAGAATGTATGCTGTATCTTTGGTATACCATAAAATGCAAATAAAGAATGTATCCTGTATAATGTATATACCTTGAGATGTGTACATTTTTAAATAAACTAAAATAAGGATTGCCAAGTTTTCTTTTAAATAAAAATTATTACCTGCTTGACACTGAAGGATATTTAAAAAGGAAGAACTATATATATATATATATATATATAGAGAGAGAGAGAGAGAGAGAGATAGAGAGATAAAGAGAGAGAGAGAGAGAATTATAAATATACACCAGACAGAACGGAAAGTGCTATCCCTGGATTCTATAGAAGAATTCTTGATAATAGTAGGCAGAATTAATATTTAATACAAATAATACTATCTTAAGTCTGCTATCAGACTTGTGATCAGTCTTCATGGGATATGCAGACTTGTGTTAAGTCTAGCATTAGATGTGTGATCAGCCTGTATGGGATATGCAGACTTGTGTTAAGTCTAGCATTAAGTGTGTGATTGGCCTTCATGGGATATGCAGCCTAATGTTATAAGTCTAGCATTAGATTTACTTCATCAAGGAACACATATAGTTTTGAATGGATTACAAACTAAACTATAAACAATCTTCATGCATTTCAAAGGCTATTCAGTCAAGTTATATACAAATCATGGGCATTTTTTTACCAACATAAAATTTGGTAATTTTATTCTTGACCATGGGATCTTAATTTTAGGTATATTTAAGTGACTGTGGGTCAAGATAGTTTCAAATCTAAATTTAGTGTGATCAATTTTGATGGAATTTGTTTTTGCTATCTCCATATGAGTGCTAAATCACTAAAAATTTCTGCACCATTACATTTTTTTACCAAACATAACTGTGTTAAACATTGTAGTTTTATTGATATCACTGCATTAGTGAATTTCATCATCAAGGTTCAGTAAAGTTTAAAAAATTGCAAGCTTAAAATGTTTTCCAAAGAACATATTGACTGTGTTCAGTTCTAATCATGTTTACTAGTAAAGTTGTGTAACATGGGTGTGGGCAACACGCAAAATCATATGCTCAGAATATTTACTGCATTCATTATAATTTGATAGTGCTATGATTTTCAATATTCATTAGTATTTTTCAAGAACATTACATTTCAGTTTCTCCTTTAAAAGAACATTCCATTTCAGTTTCTACTTTTCAAGAACATTCCATTTCTGTTTCTACTTTTCAAGAACAATTTCCATTTCCATTTCTACTTTTCAAGAACATTCCATTTCCATTTCTACTTTTCAAGAACATTCCATTTCAGTTTCTACTTTTCAACAACATTCCATTTCAGTTTCTACTTTTCAACAACATTCCATTTAAGTTTCTATCCAGGAACTAAATGTTTCCGATAAATCCAGTATGTTCATGCTGGTTACAGTAAAAACTGCTATAAACTACAGTTCTGAATGTAGGCCACATATTCCAGTCAAGGACATTACCTGTGATCCCAAGCAAACATTTTTCTATAACTTCAATTTTCTTTTATAGAGGACACCAAATATAAAGAGGTAATACTGATCCTAACATAATAATGCATGCTCACTGCATGTACATATGACTTGAGCCTATACTTCTACATGATTATAAGTATACCTACTTAGTCAACATTCTATACAAAACACATTTTAAAATATATGTATTTTACAGGTATATGTATAATGCATTAATAAGAAAGTAAAAATATATTTATATACCAAACCCTTCTCTGTAAACTGTAACCCCTGAAAAATTGTTTATTATGACATCTGTATGGTTGTGAATCAACAAGATTTCAATGAAACATGAAAGACATTAAGAGCTAAATAATTTTACTTTACAATAAAAAACACACATTTTCTATAAACTGCTTCATTTAATGCTTTTAAATAGATGAGAAAATGACAGTTATGCAATTATTGACTTTATTTATAAACTCTTTGGTATTAATGAATGATATATTACTTAAGTATTTAATTAAAATGTAGTTGATGAATAACTCCTTAGCCAATAAAAAAGACTACAAATTTTTTTTGATGATGAAAAATGTAAACTTCAACACTCATCAATTTGGGAAATACACACATGAAATGACATATTAGCAATTACAAGGAAGAAAAACATGAAATCATACCAAGTAACCATATTTCTCCAATCATAAATCAATGTTTGATGACAAACACGCATAGGCGTGTACAAAATTTAGGCAAATTTTTGTTTAAGAAACTCTTCTCTAATGATAGGCTGACATCCAACTTACACGGTCAACCCCCTGAGCTTATCAGGTCATGCTTTCCAAATGGGAAGAAATACTATTGTAATAAAGGCTATTATGGTTACTCTGATAGGAATTTTATTTATTTTTGTAAAATCTTTATATATCTGTAGGGAATATAGTAAAGTCAAGAAATATTTTCTGTATTACTAGGTTTCATTAATTAACAAACACAAAGATAAAAAGAAATAACACACAAATTGATTACTTACCAGCACCTCTCTGAGTTAGTGTTCTGGCTATCTCATCATCCCTGAAAGAAAAGTATATAATTTTTATTGAAATTAGAAGAACCAATATTTGACAAGCAGTTATCTGCTTGAGGAAATGTGCACCAACATACATCGGTGCCATAATAATTATGTTTATCAATTTCTTATATTCTTCTTGCCCTCATTATAATCACTAGTTGGCATCTACAACTGACATACTAGTTGGCATATAATTGTCACACTAACTGGCATCAATAACAGACAAACAAGAAAGGCAGCAGTAACTGACACACTAGATGGCATCAATAACTAACACACTAGTTGGCATCAATAACTGACACATTAGATGGCATCAATAACTGACACACTAAAAGGCGGCAGTAACTAACACACTAGTTGGCATCAATAACTGACACACTAGATGGCATCAATAACTAACACACTAGTTGGCATCAATAACTGACACACTAGATGGCATCAATAACTAACACACTAGTTGGCATCAATAACTGACACATTAGATGGCATCAATAACTGACACACTAAAAGGCGGCAGTAACTGACATACTAGTTGGCATCGATAACTGACACACTGAAATTGGCATCAATCACTGACAAATTAGAAGGCAGCAGTAAATGACACTAGATGGCATCAATAACTGACACACTAATTGGCATAAATATCTGACATAATAGTTGGCATCAGCAACTGATGCACTAGTTGCATGAAAACTGACATACTAGTTGGCATCAAGTGACACTTTAGTTGGCATCAACAACTGAATCACTAGTTGGCATCAACAACTGACACACTAATTGCATGAACAACTGACACAGTAGTTGGTATCAACTGACACACTAGTTAGCATCAACTGACACATTAGTTGTCACCAATAACTGACATACTAGGTTGCATCAAAACTGACATTCTGAACCAAACTGATGCATAAAGTGAAAGCTAGTGACAGAATATATGCATATGTGTATTTATGTGTGAGTAGGGTGAGGGGAAGAGTATGGGTACACAATAATATTAACATTATTCAGGAACAAAAACTTCAAATAATTTCATTGAAGGAAATAAAGATATCCTTCAGAAAATAGCATATTTTTTTATTTGAATTCATATGTCTGCATTTGATTCATGACTGATTATTAAAAAGGAAAGATGTCATAAATACCTCAGTCTGAGTTGTAATACAGCTTGGCAAAAGTCCATACAATTAACATACATTTAGAAAACATCACTTTTTCCATATATTACTGTGGCAAAACCTGTATGGAGAACACTGCTGTGGAAGACCACTTGTCTTGAGGGATCAGTTTTCATGCAGAGATAAATATTTTATTTACTGTGACAACCTCTAATGGAGATGATATTTCTTGATAGACCATAATTTCATAGCAAAAGAGGTGGTCTCTTACATCTGGTTGTACTGTATTAATCGTGTGTAGACCAAGATAGAGCCTTTAAAATATAGCACTTGTAAAGGTGTTTTACTTCATTTGTCTTTTACAATACTTGTCTTTAATGACAAATCAAACATGGCAATTGTTTGTTTACAAAAGTGCTGTTTTGTACAAGCCTGTGAATTAGCATATTTTCTAAGAGAAATAATTTTCACTATAGTGAATAATCAAAAATATTTGTTCACTACAGACAATAAACATAGATAACATTATGACCAAAAATTTCTTCTGCCATTTTGTTGCTTCATCTAGTGGTAAGCATGACACCCTGACACACAGGAGTATCAGGTTCAAAAATCCCATGTGCTTTCGAGGTTTAGATGCTTTTTTATCTTTGATTGGGAAAGAGAATTATGCTGCAATTTATATTTTCTGTGCCAATAATACACAGCAGAATATAAATGGCATACAGCTGACATTATTGTGTGAGACATCTCCGCTACTTCAATCTGTCATACATTTTGCTAGCCAATGCATTTGAGCACAAAATAAAAAAGATAACTTGCTTGTCCTAAGTGAAAAACAGATCTATTTTCATCTTTTGGGAGAATATCTCAAATATTTTTAGCCACTTGATGCAATATATATATATATATTATTCACCCAATACAAGCAAATACCCTGTATATCATATCAAAACTACCATAGAAGTAATTATTACATGCTAAGAATACCAATGTGATCGTTGTAGTATAAATCAAAAGTTTAACTGGCAGATTTGACAAACTCAGATGGTGCTGAGGAACCTTCGTCTCGTAGTTAATAAAATAAATGGTATTCACACAATACATCTATGGCTTAAAAGAGACAAGTACTGATACCTAACTTCAATAGTCATTTTATATAAATCTTTAACACATGAAAATTGGATATCATACTCATATTCCTAAAGAATTATGTAACATGTCCAAGGCATTACTGCATTGTATCTTGAATCACATTACTGTGAGGGGCACCATAACAAAGGAGAGCGGTAATTTTCTGCACAATTAAAGATTTCAAAGTTGTGAATCAGGATAAATATTTCATGAGATACTGAAAATTTAAGTCTCAAAGAAAATATTACATGCTAAATTCTGGGGCAATCCAGAAATTTAAACAATTTTAATTATAAAGAAAATTTAGAATTACAGAAAGTGAGATTTCTCTTCATGGTTTCATTTGTGAGGTCTACTAAATATGGAGCTTTGGAATTAAAAACCTAGTACCCTGCACTACAGACATGCATAACTTATAAATCTCCATTAATTTCCTGAATTTCCTTGCTGAAATACAATGATTGGATACTACTGTATGAAAACTTACTCATCTCTTCTTGGGCTTCTCCTCTTGACCCTGACAGTGACCTTGGTTTCCACAAAGCCATGGATGTTGGTTGCCTTGGCAATGTACTGCCCTGAGTCTGAGGCTACAACATCTTTGATTTCTAGCATCTGCACGTTAGCATAGGATGAAATGCGATGACGGAAATCATATGATAGTTCTCTTGTACCTCTAAACCATGTGACTAGAAAATATGTAGAAAATTCAAATATAATAAAACTTTGTGAAATTAAATGAATGTCATAATTAATGTGATCAGATAGAGAGAGAGGTTATATAAGTGTCCTGTTTAAACATGTCATTATGTAATGATGAAGTGTTACCTCATCCACCTGACCAGAAAGGATACATTTAAAATGATTAATAACTTGTTCTTCCATTTGACTGGAAAGCACATGGATGTGCATCATTTTTTGTACACAGGAACCCAGAATCCACAAAATACTGTGATTTTATTTTGGTAAGCATAAATTTTCAAAGTTTAGCTAAAACACATCATTTTCCTTGGTATTTAAATCTCTGTAAATGTCTCTGATGGACAGTTGATCAGTATAAACTTCAATGGCTGAAAAAAAACTTTTCAGCACTTGTAAATTCATAGTCTTCAGCAAATTCACCCAAATATGTACCATAAAAAGGTAATCACAATAACCCACATCCTTAACGCAGAGAATAATCAAAAAAATTCAGTTTTTGTTGATCTTAGCTTTACATCAAACTGGGGTAACTTAAATAAGTAAGTTTATTTTTTCACTGACCATGTCTTTAAAAGAAATGGGAGACATTTTCCTACCTGTGGGCTTTGGTTGACCGTCAGCAGAGCACTCTAATCTCAGCCTATCTCCCTCTTCAAGCTCCACAACCTTTGGCAGACGTACTCGCCAAACAGGTGGATTTCCAGGTTCAGTAATCGCTTTTGCTGCCCTTTCCAAAGAACTTGGTTTTCTGGGTGTGATGATTTCTTCAGCAGGTTTGGGTTTGGATGGCGTCATGGAACGTGGTTTGGCTGAAAAAGTATAGTTCCTTTAACGTAACATTGTATTAATGAAACAAGATTTAATTAGGAGTAAAGTTTTTCACACCATTACCTAGAAAGGCAGTAATATAATGCCAATGTGAACATCTCTGAAACAAATAATATAAGCTTAACTAAATTCAGTTAAACTTTAGGCCACAGTAAAATGTACATTTAATTAAATTCAGTTAAACTTTAGGCCACAGTAAAATGTACATTTAACTAAATTCAATTAAACTTTCAGCCACAGTAAAATGTACGTTTAACTAAATTCAATTAAACTTTTGGCTACAGTAAAATGTACATTTAACTAAATTCAGTTAAACTTTAGGCCACAGTAAAATGTACATTTAACTAAATTCAATTAAACTTTTGGCCACAGTAAAATGTATGCTTGACTAAGTTTATCTTTAGGTCACTGTACAATGTTGTAGAATGATTCAGCAATCTATCTTAGGAATACTTACGTATAACCCGCAGACTGGCTGAGCATTTGCTGCGACCAGTTGCACTCTGAGCAGTGCAGTAGTACAGGCCTTGGTCACTCATTTCAACTTTTCTGATTGTCAGTTCAGCAATTTCATCACCAATAACCTCAGTGCTATAGTGACGAGATTCAGAAATGTCACGTGTATCTTTTTGCCTGGAAAAAAAAAAATATTTTAAAGATGAAAAAATTATCAAGTAACTCAGTTTATCTACCACTTTTACTAGTACCTGTAGCCAGGCAACCTCAATTTATCTACCACATTTACTAGTACCTCATGGCCAGGCAACCTCAATTTATCCACCACTTTTACTAGTACCACTAGGCCAGGTAACCTCAATTTATCTACCACATTTATTAGTACCCCAAGGCCAGGCAACCTCAATTTATCTACCACTTTTACTAATACCCATGGCCAGGTGACCTCAATTTATCTACTACTTTTATTAGTACCCAATGGCCAGGCTTATTTACCACTTATTTATACTACACTTTGTTTCCATGGTAACAAGAAAAATAATACTGAATGCAGAAAAATTAAAGTATCAAAAGACATCTCAATAAATCTTGCCTGACACATGGACCAAGTTTAGATGGAATACCTTGACACATGGACCAAGTTTGGTTGAAATATCTTGACACATGGACCCAGTTTGGTTAAAATACCTTGACACATGGATCAAGTTTGGCTGAAATACCTTGAATGGTTTTTTGAGTGTTATGTTCCAGAAAGAACAATATTTTTGGACAACATGTTATATGCTGATAGACACACCAACAACTATATTGCACTACATTACTTACCAACTGGGATGGTAAATTACAAAAGTAACAAAGAAATATGTCATGCAGCCTCATGACTGATTATTTTGGTTGTGCAATGAAAAGGCAGAAACACAAGACAACAAAAACTTAGTTTTCTCTTTCCATTTTCATCCCATTTTAGATATCTGATTGATTGATATTATTTGTCAAAGATAATAAATGTGATGCTTAAGCTGATTTAATTATTAAAAAACTTCTCTTTAATAATTCACTCATGTTGAACACTGAAAACTTTTCTTGCAAAATTTTTGAGACACTGCTGTTACAAACTACCTGAGTTTCTCAACAGCTAAGCTATTATATAAGTAATTTGCAAACATTATTATGTGTATACTATGAAATGAAATGACAGTCAAGGTCAACAGTTTCCTACCAATCATCCAGTTCTTAATGATAATATGTGAGTTGGTAAGAGTTTCATAAAGTGAAAACTTCTAGGTAATCAATGTCGAATAAAAATTTGAAATTTTATTTCAGCAAATAACCCACCATTTGATGGTTGGTACTGGTTTGCCAACCACTCTGCACGAGAAGGTAGCATTTTCTCCCTCATGGACTGTGAGGTCATGAGGTGGTTCGATGAAAGTAGGTCGTGATATCTTTTCTGCAACAGGTGACTTCTCCCTCTCCTTTTGGACTTCTGCAAACATTTATAGAGAACATTATTCCTTTTGACCACATGTTATTAGGCATAATGACAATTTAAGTCTCCTATCAAAAGGTATTAAATGAAATAGAAAAGGTAAATGAAACAGAAAAGGTAAATTAATATGTATTAAGACAGATTGTTGTTTGGAGATATAAATCTGGCTGTTTTACATGGTCTAATAAAATACATATACTGAAATTCTTAAATGGTTTTACAATTTTAGTTTTTAATGAATTTTTAACATTCTAATATTTCACAAATTGTCTGGAATCTAAAGCTGTCATAAATTCCCAGCAGATTAACTTGTAACAGTTAGTATAAAAAATTACTGATAAAAATTCTCTATATAAATGGCAGGAGAATGAAATAAAAATGTTAAGTGAGTTTGATCTAAGTTATAAAATGGCATACATACCCTCCATCTCAAGCTTACATACATACCCTCCATCTCAAGCTTGTATACATACCCTCCACCTCAGGCTTGTATACATACCCTCCATCTCAAGCTTACATACATACCCTCCATCTCAAGCTTGTATACATACCCTCCACCTCAAGCCTGTATACATACCCTACATCTCAAGCCTGTATACATACCCTACATCTCAAGCTTACATACATACGCTACATCTCAAGCCTGTATACATACCCTCCACCTCATGTTTACATTTATAACCTCCATCTCAAGCTTGCCTACATACCCTCCACCTCAGGCTTGCACATATACCCTACATCTCAAGCTTGCATGCATACCATCCACCTCAAGCTTGCACATATACCCTCTACCTCAAGCTTACATACATACATCTCAAGCTTGCACATATACCCTCCATCTCTAGCTTACATAAATACCTTCTGCCTCAAGCTTGCATATATACCCTCTATTTCAAGCTTACATACATACCCTCCACCTCAGGCTTGCACTTATATTCTACATCTCAAGCTTGTATACATACCCTCCACCTCAAGCTTCCACATATACCCTCTACCTCAAGCTTACACATATACCCTCCACCTCAAGCTTACATACATACCCTACATCTTAAGCTTACATACATACCCTCCACCTCAAGCTTGCACATATACTCTCCATCTCAAGCTTGCACACATACCCTACATCTCAAGCTTGCATACATACCCTCCACCTCAAACTTACATACATACCCTCCATCTCAAGCTTGCACATATACCCTCCATCTCAAGCTTGCACATATACCCTCCATCTCAAGCTTGCACATATACTCTCCATCTCAAGCTTGCACACATACCCTACATCTCAAGCTTGCATACATACCCTCCACCTCAAACTTACATACATACCCTCCATCTCAAGCTTG